>BTPG01000164.1:0-39279 GCA_036245525.1 Semisulcospira habei | reverse complement strand
ACACTACAGGCAATCTCTTGGCTTGACTTCGCGAACGAAGATTTTATAGGAGTTGCCCACGACGTCTGCAGGCTTGTTCGTGGCTGCGGAGGCCAATCCGAGACAGGCAGGTTCGACCGCAGTGGCTGCAGGGGAAGGTATGGCCAGGGTTCTGAGCTGCGGCATCTGTTTTTTCTCCTGAGCCGCTTGTCTTTAAGGCTAGCTCTGTGAGAGTCCTCAAAGGAGACAGCTGCCTTGTAAACGGCGGAGCGCCAGGTGTCACGGTCCGCAGCAAGCGAAGACCACTGGTGGTCGACAGGCAATCAACAAATTTCTAAATAATTCTACTTGTCAAGTTACAAGGCAAATGTGTGAATGTGACCGTGTAAAGTTATGTTCATGCATCCTGTTTTCTGTCTTTTTGCTACTGTTTATGTAATTATGATGGACTAACAAACAAAATTTTACCAGAGCAGTATGCACACTGCTTATAGGTGAAAGCAGGCTCGATGATAGTGTCTCCTTTAGAGACTTCTCTTGAATAATCTTAAGATTTTTTCTGTGTGCAAGTCAGAAGGTGTAAAATTATGTACAAACACTTGAAAAGTTGCAACAGCCCTCTTTAAAAATCACATAAACATCACTAGTTTTATATAATGGCTGTGCTTGTTAGTGGGATTGGTATGCATACTTATTTTTTCCCAAGAGTTTGTGATTTGCCCTTGTGAGACCAAAAATATATTTGGTGAAGGTGTAAAGTTATGTTCAATCTTGTGAATGTAATTGAATTTGTGCCAAATCTCGACTCAGTTTGTAAAAATTTACTTATTTTCTATTGGAATAGTTAACAGCAGATAAAAGTCATCTAGTGTAGTAATTTTTAGCTTACAGAAGCTGTATTTGATTGCATGAGATAAAAAATGAGAATAACATTGCAGTGAAGGTGTATTGAACAACTTTGTCAGTATTCAGAACTATGTAAACATTATTTTTTCAATTAGCTTTTGCACTTAAATTAAATTATAGACTTGTTTCTGTGTATTTAGCATAATATTTTAAAATTAGTTCTCCAAGTAGAATTAAAAATTAGTAGCTTTTGGAAATTATGGTGTAAAGTTATGTTCAAACAGTTTTTATGGCGTAAAAGGTTGCATTTTCCAATAACACACTTTATTTATAGACATACCATTTATTCTGGTTGGGGAACATACTTTGAAACATACAAATGCAAAAAATTGCTTACAGCTTGTGCTTGTTGTGAATTGTTAAATGTGTGACATTGTAAATGTTATGTTCAAACTTTAAACTTCAAAGTTCAATAACAACCAAACTGCAAATAACATAAAATTTTTACTTAGTGTCAATGTTTATGTATGCAAAGGTACATCAGCTTTATATGAAATATTAAAATTATTTTGCTTCTGAAAATGCAGGGTGCTTGTCACACCATTTGGACACCCAGTCGTACTCTTGACCATATTTGATTTCTTGATTTATCTCGGGTCTGAGTGAAGGGTTACTAGATTGTATAGATTGCAATGCTGTAAGAGAATCAGAACAGATCAATATTTGTTGAAATTGGACTGAAAGTGCGATAAGATGACGCAGTGCCAGTAATATAGCCATCAGTTCAGCTGTAAAATTGCAGCATTCATCACTAAGATTAAAATAGACAGTTTTATTTAAGGAGGGCATATGAAATCCACCGCCGACTTCTTGATCACTAATCTTAGATCCATTGTGGCTCGAGGATAATAGGCCTCTAGGTACTCTTGCGTAACTGTTCTTTGAGTATTAATGTCTTTTTTACTAACTGAAGGGATTGCTGTTATCACAGGACCAGTCATAAGGGTCCATGGAGGACGAGTCGGAAGAGGAATATGCCTAATACTAGGAGGATCCACATTGGAGACGGTAAGTAAATCCTGAACAAAAGTAGTTAGCGTTATATTTGTTTCTTCAAAAACATTACCGATGACATGACCTTATGGGAGATGTCTACTACTTACGCAATTCTAGCCTAAGAGCTCGTTGTGTTACCACACAACCCGGGAGGCACTCGGGGAACCCCGAGGGGGCCAAGAGTTATCTCCCGATACTTCCCATCTGGGCCAGAGTACCCATAGTCCTTCAGTCAGTCTACTTAGGCTTACGCTGTTCAGACGTGTTTGCTCTAGCCTACGGACTTGGGATTTTCGACCGGGTCGCCGGTCGTCGACGGCCTGGGTTCTTCGCTTGAATTCTTCTTCGTCCGTCCTCCCTGTGCCTCGCGTGGCTCTGGTGTCCCCTTTTCGTTGGCAGCTGCCCTTTGGCTTCTTGGTTCCGGCCTGGGCTGTGCTGTCTGCTTCGCTGTGACTTCGCCGCGCGTGCCTTGGTTGAGATTTTCTCCCCCCTTCCCCGGTCCCGTTCCGGGAAAAGGTAAGGTAGTTGGGTTGGCCCTCGGCCGGTCCCCGCGCTGGGCACTGGTTGAGCAGGCTCGAAGGCGGTCTTCTTCGGCGCGGTTGCTTTGCGCCAAGATTCTTGACTTTTACTTGGCGGGCCTCGCGCCCGTTCCCTATCTCCTTCCGTGTTGGTGTGGCATTATTATTTAACAGGGTCAAAATCTCCCTTTCTCAAAAGAGGGCGTTTACGCGTGAGGAAAGCAATGAGACGTTTTTAGCTGGAAAGGTCATTCTTAAACGGCTCAGATCCACAGGTGGTCAGCTTCGTTTTCCAAGATGGCGTCTAGCGATGCAGAGCACCTTTTCCTCGCGGTTAAAACCTCTAATGGAATGGGAGTGGTGGGAAAGATCGGTGACGGTTAAGTCTAACTTTATTCGGGCGCTTACCTACTCACTTGTTCCTCACCTACTCTTTTTGTACCTTGTGGGGTTCGGGGAATGTGTTATGCTCCAGCATTTCCTTGACGCATTGCGTTGGTGAGTGTGGCGAGAGCCGACGCTTACTTTGGTACTGTGTCGGTCACGTAATGCCTGGTTTGCGTAATGCAGCCCTGTTACCTTACTCGGGGGCTTATTAGGTACACGATTTGGCTGGTGGGTGAACATTCTTGTGCACTTTTATACTTGGCATCACATGTTTCTGTTCTTGGATGTCAGGCGTTTGCCTACTTGAGCGCAGGGCCACTGGTCGCCACGCCTTGCTGCCGTTTTTTAAGGTCCAAGATGACCTTTTTGTGGCTGGAAAAAAAAAAAAAAAAAAAAAAAAAAAAAAAAAAAAAAAGTTTGGCTTGCCCCACAGGTGCTGCTCACATTTATGCATGCGCTCGTTCCGCAAGTTACAGGAACAGAGCTACGAAATGGACATTGCTTTCGGACGGGTGGAGCCCGTCGCCTAGGCAGCTAAGGGCCGGCGCCAGTGACCTCATCCCAACCCGAACCTACCTGACGGAAACAGAGTGCTAAGACAGCCCTATGTCTCCTGAACACTTTAGTATATGCTCTTTGGTTAAATTCCTCCTTGCCTAAGGCTTGTGCATGTGAATACAAATTACGGTCGAAAGGAGATTAATGGCCTGTATAGGCAACATAAAACTACGATCAAAGCTGCACCTGGAGGCCCGTCGCTATAGTACAGCGCCGGTGTTCAGCGGAGGGCACCACTCCGACTAAGGTTACTGTGCCTGCCGCTTGCTTCAGGCCTATACTTGTCATGACATGCTTGAGTTGTTGTGCATGATGTGTTGCGAAGGTTAACCTTACCAGGGCAGGGTCCCTCAGGCCCACGCCCGCGTGCCTTCGGTTTTTATATGTTGCAGTGGTCTCTGGACGACCTGCTCACTACATGGAGGATTCCAGTGACCGTCGGACTCGCACAAGGTCTGTCTACCATGTGCCGGATGTACCTCCGAACGTTGGTGTGACGTCTGCTCCACGTGACCGGAACGGCGCTGGGCGCTACTTGGGGCTTCCTTTGGCGAGTTCGCCCGGCACCTGTGACTGGTTCCAGACCTGCTGAAATACCGGCTGCTGTTCCCGGTACTACGATCGCTCGAGTTCCGACGAGAGAGATCACCATGCCGGACGCGTCAGTATAGTGTGCAGAGTGGGTTGATCGATGCGGTGGTTCCCAGGAGGGAACGCACCAGGACCAAACATTGTGGCAGACAGGAAGCCCGCATCGACACGGAGCTCGGTGCGGAGGGACGTGCGCTATCCGTCCTTGATCCTATGCCGATCCCCGCTCGTCTCCTAGAAAGCCTGCTGGCTCCTACGCGGAGTCTCCTCGCTGGCAGCGAGCCCACCTCGCCATAGAGCTCAGTTCGCGGAGACATTCTCGCACGCATGCATCGTCTCGGCACAAATGGAATCCGCTGGGCGCACAGTACGGAACCCACACACCGCTCAAGATCAGCTTGGAAGCCGTCCAGGCAGCCGATGACGAGGCGCAGGTTATCGCGCTCGGAGCGGGTATGCTGGCACCGCCCTCGCTCCCTGGAGGGGGCTCCACCAGGACAGCGCTGCTCGTCGGGAGACACACTGAGCCGGCTGCTAGTGGTTACAGAGTCCTGTTGGTGACAGCCGGCTAGACAGAGGTTCCAGTCTCCGTTCTTACCGCTCGATTCCTTGACGATCTTGGGGAGAGATCACCACGCCGGTTGCAACGTTCCAGTACGCGGAGTGGGTTGATCGATGCGGTCGTTCCTAGGAGGGAACGCACCAAGAACAAACCTTATGACAGACAGAAAACCAGCACCGGCACGGAGCTCGGTGCCGAGGGACGTGCACCATTCCGTCCTTGATCCAATGCCGATCCCCGCTCGTCTCCTAGAAAGCCCGCTGGCTCCTACGCGGAGTCTCCTCGCCGGCAGCGAGCCCTCCTCGCCATAGAGCTCGGTTCGCGGAGACATTCACGCACGCGTACACTTTCACGGCACGATTTGGAATCCTCTCGGCAACATTGGACCTCCTCTCTCGAACTCCTACACGCAAGGAGGGACCGCTCCATGGGATGCTCGTCCGCTACGGTTCGCCATCGTTGGAGTCACTCCTCGAGCACTCTACGTCTACACTCCGCTCTCTCCACTGCGGGCGTGCTTACGAGTTGCCGTTCTTCACGTCGCTCCAGGGATCCTGTCCCGTCTCGCTCGTCGGTCCCCTTCGCGTCCGGCTGCCGTTCATCCCATCCCATTCCTCTCCCCTCACTCAGCCATTTCCCCTTCTTCGTGCTCCGTCCCAGGGCGCCTGGCTGCAGTCGCTCCATTTCTGGACGCTCGACCCCCTCCGGTGGATCCTCGGGGAGGACGCTGTCGTTACTTCGCCTAGCACTGACCTGTTTACCTACACTTGGGGGTTAAAGTACACATATTTGCTTGGGTTACACTTACATGTACACTTTCTACGCAGTTATACACTATATACACCTTTGGAGATCTGACTACTCACTAGCTTGTGACCTTTTACGCGTGAGATCCAAATTACCCTTAGTCAGTTGGAAGGGTTTTGACTTCACACGGGGGGTAAACAGGTCTGCGAGCGCTTCGGCTTCTGTCTCCACTGGTGCCCTCTCGGATACAGCTCGGAGTTGGCCGCGGCTGCCGCACTTCGTGACAGGCGCTTCGACTACCCTGCGCTTCTTCTCTCGGTTCCCGGAGCTTCTTGCTTCGCCCTCTTTGGAGTGGTCAGCTGTTGGCTTCCCTCGGCGGGACCGGTTCTCAGGAGGTCTCAGGAGTTTGCCTGCCCCTACCGGCTGCGGATCCGCTCTTGACTCTTCTTGGACTAGATGACCTCTCTCGTCCGTAACAACCTACACTGCGTGGGATCGGGGAGCTCCTTACCCTGCTCTTCGTTCTCCAGTGGACGGCTGCTGGCCCCTGGCAGGGCGTCTGGCCGCGGAAGGACCCCCTGTGCTGACGACTCGGCTGACCCAGGTTCTTCGGAGTTCCTGGACTTCACTTCGGGGAGCAGACCGGAGGAGGCTGCTAGGACCTTGGTTGCGCTTACGCTGGTGCCAGATGGCGATGGGATGCGGTCCGCGCAGGTGGTCTTCGGCTCCGCCTCCAGATCTTGGGCTGCGCCTTCTTCCGGAGCTGCCGACCCTTGACTCCAGTTACCCGTGCACTTGGCCTCCACAACGTTCCTCGGTTCACCTGCGAAGGAGGAGTCACCGCTGATGTAGGCTCCGCTCCTGTTCGGTTTTCCGTTGGATTCACCGGGGGTCCTCAACCTACCCATGGACACTGTGGAACCAAAGCGCAGCGCCGTCTCCCGGGTGCCTAACCTATTCGACATCCCCATTGGGCGCACAGGGGTACGCCGGAGTTTGGACAGGTGGTACGGCTGCGGCGGTGCTCGCGGTGGAAGGGCCTAGCCACTGCTCAGAAGTCGGCTCTACTCTCCGTCGGTCGTCTCGCAGCCCGGCTGCTATAGCTACGCCCCCTACTTCCGTGGTTCTTCTCGAGGTCCAGCCTAGCCTCCGGACCTCGAGGACAAGAGCGTGAACGGCTTGGATCCGACACGGACTAGGAGGTCGGCTCGTGGGAGGTCTGCGCCAGCCTTTTCCCCGATGGAACCAGTTGCTTCACTCGGTATGCACGAGGATACCTTCGGAGGATCGGCGAGATGGCTTAGTGGACCTGTTCGCCGCAAGGTGGGATCTCTGGCTTCCCCGCGCCTTCGTGGGATATAGCCCTCCTGGACGAGATGCCAACGCTCTGACCTAGCCTGGGAAGGATCCTCCTCTCGTCCTGTTGGTCACCCCTTTCCCTGGCACCGGTCCTGAACCTCCTTCCCCTCAGCTCGCCACGGACCCCCCGCTACTGCTTCCCGCATTCTACTAGGTCCGCATGCAGCCGCGATGGTCACTGTTCCGCCTTGCTGGAGCGCCTACCCCGGCACCTTGGCGGTTTGCGACAGACCCTCAACGCTGGAGTCTGCGCATGGGCAGCGGTCGAAGCCTCGCTACGGCCCGCTTCCCCAACTTGACGCCTCTACGATGAAGTTGGCGAGGCATTGTGCTCTTGGACGGCGTCCGTCACCTCTCCCCTACCGACCCTGCTGACCCCAGCTGGTAGACTTATCCCCAGGAGACTAGGCAGGATAGCCTGAGCTTGCCTCACGTATGCCTACGACGACATAGCCGTCCGGGCGGACGCGCACGCTTCTTGGCCGTGCCCGGCAGCTCTGAAGCTACAGGGCAGTCGATCCTCCTGTCTACGCTCAGTCATACGATCCAAAGTCCAGGATCCCTCCCTCAGGGAGCTTAGAGGCTAATTACGTCCAATCAGCTACGTGCAGGGCCATGAACGCCACAGCCGTCAGGAACTGGGCTGCCCTCATCGTGGCTATTGGAGGGCTGGCGCGCAGGTGCTCTCGATCGCAAAGTTCTGTCAGCCTAGCGAGGTTACTCGCTCTGGTGGGGGACATCCCGGGGGGGGGGGCTCTCCTCCCTCCTGGCGCTTCAGCGCCGTCGCTTATACCTTCCTAGAGTTGTCGGGAGTTTGCGGTTGGGAGGACGGCCCTTGGGGCCTTAGGTGTGCTAGAGCGCGGCACCCTCCTCCTTTTCGCCATTCTCCCATAAGGTCATGTCATCGGTAATGTTTTTGAAGAAACAAATGCATTTTTCTTTAAAAGGTATTTTTTCGAAAAATACTTACCGATGACATGACTCGGACGACCCTCCCACCTGCCCCGCTTGCCGCTGGTAAGCTAAGTATCCTGACTGAAGGACTATGGGTACTCTGGCCCAGATGGGAAGTATCGGGAGATAACTCTTGGCCCCCTCGGGGTTCCCCGAGTGCCTCCCGGGTTGTGTGGTAACACAACGAGCTCTTAGGCTAGAATTGCGTAAGTAGTAGACATCTCCCATAAGGTCATGTCATCGGTAAGTATTTTTCGAAAAAATACCTTTTAAAGAAAAATGCATTTTTATCTTGAACTTTTTTACCTGATAAAATAGAGCTTTCATTAAGTTCCATTAAATAAGTATCTTGAGCGCTATTACTGGTCATATGTAGCCTAGTGGCATACAATGCACATGCCTGCCTGCGCTGCAGGTCTAAGGGAAGTAATCCTGATAATGCATAGACAGACATATTATTAGCATAGACGACCCCGCCCTCCACGAGTCGCCTGCTGCCTTGCAGGCCTGGCCGCTTGGCTGCGGAAAGGCTAAGGGAGGAAACCCCTGACATCAAAGCCCCCGAAGGCTTTTGAGCCAGAGACTAGGACAAGGACAGTCTGATCAGTATAAAACCTACGACCCGAGGACCTCGATGCCATCGTCCCAGCTTGCTAGGCCATGGCAGATGAACCAAGGGTTTAAAGGGTGGGGCCAGTACTGCGCACACTGCACTCCACCAAAAAGCTCCACTGCGCAGGCTTTAGGAAACGTCCACGGACCATGACACTGACCATTCCAAGTCCTGTAGCGACGGGCGAGGGGCGAAACGGCAGGTGAAAGATGTCACTGGAAGCCGCAGTCTCAAACCTGCATGCAGGCGGTTCAGGATATTGGTCGCCTGATGTTGACCTGGGGATGACAACATATTAGCATAGGTTGGTAGCCCAAGTATACATTTTAATGAGCGCATTTCCAGTGACTCGAGTTTTTTAAGGGTAGTTATAGATGCAGCAAAAAAGCATTCTTGTCCATATGTAATATTAGACCTTACCAGAGCATGATGCAAGTTAATCAACAGTTTAGTGCTCTTCCCCCAGGGTTCGTGTCTAATTATCTTAATGAGATTTACGGCCTGTTGGTTTTTTTTAATTAGATTATTAATATGAGGAGTCCGGCAAAGGGTAGAAGTAAACGTTACACCAAGAAATTTAATTTTTTGACAGAAGGCAATAGGATGATCAATATCACCAATCCTTAGTTTGAATTTAAAGTTATGCTAGACTACTTTAGTAGAAAAAAATTATGAGCTGCGTCTTATCATAAGAAAGACTAAAACCATTTTGATACATATATTCCTGTACAGTATCTATATGGAGTTGAAAATTTTTTTCAATCAGGGTGCTTTTCCTAGCATGCTGATTTTTGTTTTTGACTTTAATGTGCCTCCATATAGCAATGTCATCAGCATATTGTGATAATGACACAGGTTTAGGATTTTTAGCCAAGACATTGGGTAGGTCAGCAATCATTATGTTAAATAATGTCGGCGCAAGGATTCCTTTCCTGGAGGAGGAAGGTTCTTCTACCAGAAGACTTATGACGTCCTGTGGTGAAGGCCGGAAGTCTTCGGAAGCCACAGGACCGAGCCGCCTCTCTCTATCCAGGGACACAACCATGGGCACATGGAACGTCAGGACCATGTACCAGAGCGGCAAGGCCGCCCAGATAGCAGAGGAAATGCATAAGTACAACCTTTCCCTGCTAGGTATCAGTGAAGCCAGATGGACACAGTCTGGCCAGAAAAGGCTGTTAAGTGGGGAGATGATTCTGTATTCAGGTCATGAAGAGGAGAATGCCCCCCATAAAGAAGCATGGGCCCCTACAAAGCGGTTTCAACTGCGGGGGGCTCATGTGGATCTGTGTCTCTTGCAGCATGACATCTGTGAAAGGCTTCTCCTCTCTCCTTTCAAAATAATACACCAAGTACTGAACTTTTTCAACTTTCTTTATTCTGGTTTACAGTCCTTCTCTGCCTGCCTCCAGCTCTCAACTAACTCATTCTTCCCCTTTCTCACACTCTACACCCTTCCTCTCTATCTTGATTAAAACTACCCCACCCTTGATCTATGACATCTGACAGTGGACAGTAAACAGACCCCTGCCCCCCCCCCCCCCTCCCCCCTTAACTAATTGCTAAGCCTTCACCACATCCCCACTGCATCTCTGCACTACCGTAAACATTCTCAGGCTGCAACAGTCACACCCGAATTACTGGTTCCAGGGGAGCCTGAATATCTCTACATCTTGACAACATCATTCAGGTATTCACTGTCAGTGGACACCCAGACTGTTTGTAAAATTGTTGCAAACTGGATGCCTTCCTTGTCAAACAAACCTTGGGTCCTGTTCACTATTTCTTGACAGTTGAAGAGGTTAACGCGCTCTTTCCAGGCCTGAAAAAAAAGGGTAGGGTTAAATGAACTGATAACGGTTTTCAAGGGTAGTAACTGGTTAGCTTGCCACTAAAAAATAAAATCAATTCAAAATTCAGACAGGCTGTCCATTCTCCCTGTGTTGGCTGTACAGCCAGGGTGCCCACCAGGGCATGTTGCAGTTGCGTCGCCTTTTCTGCGAAGTATCGCACCCCTGTGACAGGTTTTGTGCAGGATATGGGCAGCCACAATGAAGTTTCTGCCTGTCTTTCCCTCTATCCCCAGGGTTGTTGCTTGCGTTGTTGTGGATAAGCCTGTGCGCCTGCTGCTACGGACGCCGGAAGTATTGTAGCGGGTGTCTGCAGAAATGTCTAAAACTTTGTCGGGGCCAGCTGAATCCGTTAGCTTTTGTGACATGTCTAGCTTTGCAGTTTGCACTATTGTTTCTGCAACTTTATCACTCAGATGCTGCATTGACTTGGTGTCAGGGGGATCAAGGTCCAGGGCTGATAGCAGCAGACGTAATCTGTGATGTCCGATGTGCCAGTGTTTAAGAGGGCTGCCTCTATGGCAACATTTGGCACGGCTGGGTTCCTGCCAGGAGTGTGAGGCTGAGGCTTTTCCTCATATAGTTTCAACTTGGGAGTTTGAAATGTGCAGTTAGCACAGTTTAGCGATTGTTGCACTACAAGTCCCTGTACATTTGGGAATGGGGACAACTTTAGCATCTTTCATGGCATCTGGAAAAATAACCTGCTTGATAGAAAGGTTGAATATAAATGTCAAGGTGTCAGCTGTGTATGGAAGGGACAATTTCAGTACCATGTTTATTCCATCCAGGCCACACGATTTACTTGTTAGAGTAGAAATATATTTACCTACTTCAAACACTGGGTGGGGGAGAAAGATCAGGAAGGTTAGAAGCGATTAGTATTGGGAGACAAAAACTGAAAACACAAGTCAACAGGATTAGAGAAACTATTCAAAAAATACTTCACGAAGACACTACTCTCGCTGAGAGACTTAAAACACTTTTCAGAGAACAGGGTATCACAATTGCCAGTTTAATTACAGCTCTGGGGTTTATTATCAGTACAGTTGTGTTGGCTGTCTCCGGGGGTGGTTCTCCACCTCCAGCACCACCAACCCCAGTCCCCACAGATCCAAAAGACTTACAGTCGTGGGTAAAGAAACAACTGTCTCACATATCAGACTTGCTTAAGAAATTGGCTCTGAAAGCAGTAGACGCTTTGCCTGGCATAATTGGCACTGTTGTCAGTTGGCCGATTACTACTACAGCAAAGGTAGTTGGGTTTATGGCAGAGCATGTGTGGATCTTTCTGGTTACAGTAGGAGGGTTAATGGTGGGTTATTTAATGAAACAGGTAAAGAAGTAATACCCCTAATCCAGTGAGACCTATTACCAATGCAGTTCTCTCTGACTCATGTGTGTTTGATGACGGTGCTGGTGATGGTGATGGTGCCAGTACAGGTGTGGGTGCCGGGGCTGGGGCTGTTATTGACATTACTGGTGTTACCAGGGCTGCCTGTACGGGTGGTGATGTTACTGGTGCTGGCATTATTATTGACTGTAAATGTGTGTTCACTGATTGGTTGAGTCCTAATTTCTGATCACGACCAGCGACAATGATTTCATTATTATAATTGATTGATTGTACATTGCTTAACGTCCCGACAGCAACAAGGCTTTCTCAGGACGTGCCTGCACTGCTTGTGAAAAAAAATAAAAAATAAAAAAAAAATAAATAAACAGAACATTGAATGTATGTCGCCAGCCGGTCAAATACATTAAATAAACCTAACACATGGGGCCTAAATAAAGCTAAGACCATTTAGCAACACACATCCAATATCAAGAGCTACAGGCAGTGCAGACAGTAGGGAGAGTTTTAAAAAGGCAAATACAGGTGAATGGACCAAGGGTAGACAGAAACACATGCCCCAGAATAGAGAGAAAAACTCACCCTGTGGGGCTGACCAGGGTGACCCTGGGAACTAAAAAGTACCTAACCCCACCCAAGTCCCCCAGGGCAGACCCGGGTGGGGGTTCATTATTATAATTTGTTATTGTCCCCATTTGGAGTTGAAGGTCAGATGGTAACATGTATAACCCAAAACGACAAAACGGAAGCCATGCTGGTAGGCACTCGCCAGAAACTTTCCCAGCTCTCTCCCTCTCTCCACCTTCAACTCGACAGCACCCCCATCTCCCTCTCTGACTCGGTCAAGAACCTTGGCGTTATCCTCGATTCCTCTCTTTCCATGACCAGCTTCGTCTCCGCCACGGCCCAGGCATGTTATTTCCACCTCCACCGCATCAGTCAGATCAGAAAATACCTCACTACCGAAGCTGCCACCAAACTCGCTGTCTCTCTCATCTTATCTCGCATCGACTACTGCAACTCTCTCCTTTCTGGCCTTCCTCACTCCACCACTCTCACTCTCCAGGGTTAGGTATTTTTTAGTTCCCAGGGTCACCCTGGTCAGCCCCACAGGGTGGGTTTTTCTCTCTATTCTGGGGCATGTGTTTCTGTCTACCCTTTGTCCATTCACCTGTATTTGCCTTTTTAAAACTCTCCCTACTGTCTGCACTGCCTGTAGTTCTTGATATTGGATGTGTGTTGCTAAATGGTCTTAGCTTTATTTAGGCCCCATGTTGTAGGTTTATTTAACGTATTTGACCGGCTGGCGACATACATTCAATTTTCTGTTTTTTTTTTGTTTTTTTTTCACAAGCAGTGCAGGCACGTCCTGAGAAAGCCTTGTTGCTGTCGGGACGTTAAGCAATGTACAATCAATCAATCAATCCAGCGCGTCCAGAACAATGCTGCCCGCCTCGTCCTCAGAAAGAAAAAATCCGACCACATCACTCCCCTGCTCAAGCTCCTTCACTGGCTCCCCATCCCCCAACGCATCCAATACAAGATACTGTCTCTCTGCTACAAATCCCTGAACAACTACGCTCCTGCGTATCTCTCCAACTTACTTCACCCCTACACTCCTCCCCGCTCCCTCCGCTCCGCCTCTGACCCTCTCCGACTCCTCATCCCCCGCACCAAACTCAGCACTTTCGGCCCCCGCTCTTTCTCAGTATACGGTCCAACCACCTGGAACACTCTCCCACTCTCTCTCCGTCAGAAACACTCGCTCTCCTCCTTCCAGTCTGCCCTCAAAACTCATCTCTTTCAACAGTTCTAGCACTATATCACCACACTCCCCAGCCCAAGCTGACCGTCGTAATGTATCTTCACTATTTGTGTTACGTGAGTCATTGTCTAAAGCGTGCGCATGCGTGTGCGAGTTGTGAGTGCGCGCTTAGAGTTATAATTATTATAAGATAAGCGCATTATAAATACCGTAATTATTATTATTATTAACCCGATACCAACTACAAAGTCAACTTTTGATCTAGCATATCTGAGAACGTCTTGGTAACGTTGTATGCTTGATGGTAGATCGACTGTTGAGTTGATTGAATCTTCTAGATTAGCAGGAAACTGTTTTTGTGCTTCAAATTTACCACTCCCGTTTAAAATATTCGATTTTGTTAGTGATTGTGCTCCTAGTAAACACCAGACATATGTTCTGATTGACTCATTTACGCGCTCGACTCCTGCTTGAGTAAACCCGTCAGATTTATCTAAAATAAATGTGGTCCAGGCATTAGACTGTTTCTGTTCTATTGAGCCTAACCACACTTCAGATTTTGATGAGAATGAAGAGTAGGGAGGCCAGTAATCTTGAGGGTATTGTCTGTGACTCATAGCATAATACAATGTTCCCATGCCTTTGTGATCATCAAGTTTTTGTGTAAAGTCATACTTTGTACTGATGTTAAATTCATTACAGATCCGTTCAAATGCTTTCAAATCCATGGGATTGTTAAACCTGTTGAAACTGGATTCAGTGGGTAATGGTGTATGCAGTTCTGACAGTATTCTTCTAAGCTGGTAATAAACATGAAAACGATAGACAGACTTAATCAGTTTGTTTGGGTGATTCAAATGGTCTGTAAAAGAAACGCCACAGCCTGTAGTTGAGCATAGTATAGCAAAGTTAAGTTGGTTTTGAAACATCTGTAGTGGGCTTGAAGACCACTTTCTTGCAGTTGAGTCATCTGTTATTGGAGGGTTTAGGTAATGCTCATAAGGATTTGGCACTTTCACTTGAAATAAATCTCCTTCAGACAAAGCTATATCAAGCTGATTTAGTTGAATTATTTTCTGGTCATAAGTTGGTGCAACATTATACTTGGCATCCACGTTAAATTGAAACGCGTTTACAATGGCAATTGTTGGTGATTTAAATTCCATTGTGCTTTTTTTATGTGATAATAAAAATGTTTATAACCTTAACAAATCTTGACACGAGCAAACCAGTGTGGCTAACTAATGGAATCGATAATCGAGATGGTAACAAGGCTGTTGCTATCCATGAAATGTTTTATACAGTAAAGTGGTTTAATGTAACGGATGATGAAAATTATTCTGTAAGTGGAACTCTTGATGGTATTGAGAAGGGTGATACTTTACGAGCTGGGTATTATGACTTTTGTACTTTAGCTGAATGGCTTCAAAATGAATTTAAAATTAAAGCAACTTTAAACCCAGCTAATTTACTTGTTACAATTGAATTTCCGAAAAGTGGTCAGTTTTCTTTATCAATTAGTCTTTTATTATTACTTGGATTTTTAGGTAAAAAAATAACACATCCAGATGAAGATTGGTCACAATCAGTTGGTAGTCTACTATCACCAAAAAAACCAAGAATAACTGGCAGATATCCTGTTCATTTGTCAGTACACACAGTGCTAAAAGTTCATTTGAAAGAACTGAACACTACTGAAAATGTACACAATGGAAAGCCTTCAACTTTGTTAAGATGCTTGCCGACTGGAACTGCCCCATATTGTGAAAGTGTGGTTGCTAGATTTCCTAATTCTCAGTTTAAAAAATTAGGTTCTAGTTTCTTTGAGTCACTGAGTATATCTGTAACTAATCAGGATGACAAACCAGTTTTTATGCATGATTTTAGTGTTGTGTTGGAAGTTAAATAATTTTATTTTTGTTTATAAAAATGAGTGGTCTTGGTCCAAAGCCTAGAATCATACCAGTTGCGTGTTCAGTAACAGAGTTGAAAGATTTGGCTGACGTACAGGATTTTGAGAAGGAAGGGGAAATTGGAGAAATATATGGTTTTGAACTTGATTCAAATGGCATGTACAAGAGGAAAGTAATTGTTGACATAAAAGACGGTGAAAAACAGATTCCTAAACTTGGTCAGCTACGTGATGTTAGTGTACCTACTCCACCTGTAAATAATGCGCCTTACAACTTAATACATGTGGGTAGTAAGTGGGTTGTTTCACCTGTGCCTGTTCCACCACCCACAATTGACTGGGACATAAAGATTGAATTTATTAGTCCCCCACCCGGGTCTGCCCTGGGGGACTTGGGTGGGGTTAGGTATTTTTTAGTTCCCAGGGTCACCCTGGTCAGCCCCACAGGGTGGGTTTTTCTCTATTCTGGGGCATGTGTTTCTGTCTACCCTTTGTCCATTCACCTGTATTTGCCTTTTAAAAACTCTCCCTACTGTCTGCACTGCCTGTAGCTCTTGATATTGGATGTGTGTTGCTAAATGGTCTTAGCTTTATTTAGGCCCCATGTGTTAGGTTTATTTAATGTATTTGACCGGCTGGCGACCTACATTCAATGTTCTGTTTATTTTTTTTTTCACAAGCAGTGCAGGCACGTCCTGAGAAAGCCTTGTTGCTGTCGGGACGTTAAGCAATGTACAATCAATCAATCAATCAATGAATTTATTAGTCCTTATGTATACACTGATGATGAAGGCGCCTTAGTGTTTAGGAAGGTTGTTAATTCTGGGCCGCTTATTGTAAGCCTTGTTCCAAGTTTTGCCCTAGACAACAATAGCAGAGAAAAACTGAAAGTTGAAAATTATGAGACGGCGATATCTTCTTACAACTAGAAAGGGTAGATCAGATACTTCTGTTGTGTTTATGCCAGCAAGCTTAGTCGTGGCTAGAGAAGTGACAATAGTATTTGAAATTATCATGAAATCTGTTGCTTCTGCTAAAGAGGCTCAAATTGCACAAGGAATTAAACTTACATGGAATGAAACAGTAACAGAATCATCAAAGGTCTTTATTGCTATTACAAAAAATAATGATGTTATTAATGTTTCAAGCAGTATTCCAGCTGTCAAGGTGGTGGTTGACAAAACAACTTTTGTTCGTCTAACTTACATAAACCTTGAACACATTGATCTTGTTGCATTTTATTATGCCAGCAAATTGTATACTTTTGAAGAGTTGCAAAATGTAATTGCTGATTAAAAAAATATTTGTCATAAAAAATGGTGAACTTGTATCCACAAATACCACCTGAGCAGCTTGAGCCTATTGAGCGTGATAAAACATTAAAGGCAGATTCATTCCGTTTAATGAATATTACAGAAGCGTTGAAGTATTTGGAAGAAGAACAAGCAAAATACTCAAGGTGTAAACGCCGTTACAATACGGTTTTCAATTCTGTACACAACACATCAATGGCCATGGGGGTGGTTTCGGCCGGATTATCTGTAGGAGGTATAACTCTGTTTGCAACGGGGGTGGGAAGTGTCGTAGGAATTGCTGTTGAAGCTGTTGGCCTTGCCACAAGCCTGGCATGCTTTGGTATGGAAGCCCTTAACAAAAAATTTTATACTAAGTTGCAGAAGCATGAAGCATTAAGTACACTCGCAGCAGCTAAGCTGACGAGTATGAAACTTATTATTAGTAAATCTTTGGAAGATAATGAAATTGACGATAACGAATTTAAGAGTCCAGGATGATTTGGCCAACTATAAACAACAAAAGTCTGAAATACAGAATAAGATGCGTAGTCAGGCTGTAAATGTTGAAGAGCTAAAGAAATCTTTTTTAGAACAAGGAAAAAAGATAGGCGTAGAAGAAACTATGAAAAAAGTTTGAGAACTTACAAGCAAGTAACGATAGGTTTTGGTAATCCATTATTTTTGTCATACTCTTCGCAAAGAGATGTCATGCCTTTCGCGCCTGCTTATTTGACGCCATCAGCTCCACCACCAGATTATTTTTGAGAAAAAAAAAGGTTTTTATTGTCCTTGTAACTTGGAAATTCTGTCCAAGTAAGTTGTGACTTGGGTCCACAAAGTTGTAAGTTCTTATGTTTAGGTTCTTATAAATTCTTATTTTAAGTCACTTATAAGAAATGTCAACTAATTTATAAGAACATGTGTAGATGGCTTTGAAGTTACTTACCAGTTGAAAGTTACTTATAGCTTGCCTTATCATGTACTTAATTTACTTATTTTTCAGCCATAGGGTGTTTTGGTTTAAAAAGAAGACATCCCTAGAAATGCATTGTGATTAAGATGAGGCACGGTGATTGATGTTTTGGTAGTAAAAGAAATTGGAGGCTGGGTTAGTAGCCACACTTTTTCTTTCACTAACATTAAAAAAATTAGTCTGTCTTGGGGGTACCAATTTTTCTTTCTCTGAAATTAAAAGTGATGCGTCAGATAACACTAGGCCTATCTTATGGCAAATGAAAGTTAACACAATACAGCAATTTGCTAGCGGCAGGTTATCAAACTATAATGTAAAATTAAAGTACTCACCTGTGAGCCATTTCGACCTGTTAGGTCTCATCAGAATACCTTGAAGGTATTTATGGCTCCCCAGCAGGGTGTGCCAAAACAACGAAGAGCCCTAACAGACAAACACACTGTTACATTTAATCACTTTCCTCTTGTAGAAGGCTTTTTATTCTCTTGATGTCTTCAACGGTAGCATTACTGGCTGTTTCTAGCTCACGCAGCTTTTCAACCATGAGTTTAATTCTTTCCTGTGTTTTTCGAATGTTCTGGTCAAACGTTTCCTTTTTATTTTTTGCCCTAGCTAGGTCTAATCGAAGACGTTTTTTCGAGACAGTCTCTTCCTCTGCCATCGTATCTAAAAACGCTTGAGTAGATGTACGCTTTCTATCAATCTCCATTTTCATAGCTCTGTTTGAGTTGCTAGTCATTATATAATTATCTATTACCTGCGTGTCTTATTTATACCTAGGGTATTGCAGGGTAGAACATTCTACATGACGAGAATGACTAAAAATACACTACATGTCATGGGTGCCGTGGTGGAAATGACTAATGACTAAGAATACACTACGTGTCATGCGTGGATGTGATGAAAATGACATGGCACATTCCAGACTAGGTAACAAAATGACATAGCAGATTTTGGCAAGGGACATAACTGTTGCTGGCTTCATTCTTGTCACACCGGAACCAGTGTGACAAGAATGTTTTTCTAGGTCAAACCTAAACTACTGTGACAAAATATTTCGCCTGTGACCAACTTTCTTGACTGTGACCAACTTTCTTGACTGTGACCAACTTTCTTGCCTGTGACGAACCAAAATAGAATAAAGTGAGTTAATCGAAGTAGAAATTATTTTGTTTGCTGTGACTGATACATGCCGCGTGCGCCGCGTATGTTATGTAATTTGAGTATGGTGAGTGTGCCGCGTGCGTGCCGCGTATGTCTGTATTTTGAGTATGGCGAGTGTGCCGCGTGTGTGCCGCGTATGTGTCACGTATGCCGTGTATGTCATGTATTTTGAGTATGGCGAGTGTGCCGCGTGTGTGCCGCGTATACCGGGTATGTGCCGCGTATGTCATGTATTTTGAGTATGGCGAGTGTGCCGCGTGTGTCATGTATTTTGAGTATGGTAAATATGCCGCGTGTGCTGTGTGTGATGCGTATGTCACATGTATTTGAGTGTGCCTGTCCAAACAAAGACAGGTTTAACTGTATTAAAAAGTGAAACCTACCCTCTCGATGGTGAAGTACTTTGTCATGTGTTAAGAGTCACGAGCTAGGCATGTGAGGTCAGTTGCTAATAGCAACATTGACGTCACTTACTTCTATGTGGGGGGGTTGCGGCAATAATGCCTAACGGGAATTCCCACAATGGCGCAAGTAGTCATTTCCCGAAAACAGCTGATCGTAAATGAGTCGTTTACATTGACAAAGGTAAAACTGTAAATGCCGATTGAATAATTAGCCTTTGTTTAAAGAAGTCAATGACAGCATTAATAATTTAGGTTGGGTGGGGTATCTGCCTTAATACTCGCGGGTTGGTAGCTGATCAAAAATCGTTGCTTTGAATGATTTCTGGAGTGGAACTAAAATGGCTAGGTAATAAAGGTATTGGTGGTAAGTGTTGGGAGTTCGTTTGTCTAAATACGGAGAGGATCAAATAAATCTATAGATTGGGGGGAGGGGTGCCCATCAACTGTCCACTTTACTATCTCTCACCGGGACCGATCCGACATGATTTTTTTTTAATGCTCTGTCCTGTATATCTAGGGTTGCGCACGCCATTAGGATACGTTTTCCGTGGTATAGACGGCGGATGTCGGTCGGCGATCCAAACGTGTCCGACAATACCTCGTTTAATTGTCGGATTCCCATGTTATACAACTCTGAGTTGTCCTCTGGTGTAATTATGACTGGGAACTGAAAGATCTTTCGCTCCTGTTTAGGTTGGGTTCGTTTGATCTGGCGGCGGTTGCGTACCACTGTAAAGACCTGTTCTTTGTCTGTCTCCCTGTCGGAGTCAGAGTCCGCGTCAGCTTCGCCCCCGCTTATTTCTTCGCGGTGGTTTTCCATTGTTTTCGTATGGTTGCTATTGTTTTCTTCTTCCGAGTTGTTTTCTGTCGTGTTTGGCTCGTTTGGATTGTTCTCATGCGTTTTAGTCACAGTCTGTGCCCTGGCGGCCACTGAGCGTGTATGGGGCCTACCCCCTTGTAGGGTGTTTCCATTGTCCGCCGGGCGGTTCTGGCTGGCTGACTTTTGGTTTACCTTCGGGCCGCCATCTTGGCTTCGCCCTTCTTTGTTGGGCTTTCTGCCGCCATCTTGACTTTTGTTGGGATTCGAATTTGAATCCGACTGGTCGCCATCTTGGTTCTCAGTCAGATTCAAATTCGAATTTGTGCGGCCCTCCTGAGTGGCCATTCTACCCTTGGACCACGGGTCGGTCCTAGCCCGCCCGGCCCGTGAGAGCGTGGGCTCGCCGATCCCAAATTAGGTGTAAATAAAGACTGATTTAAGCGTAAGAGTACGACTGTTTTTGAGCGTAAGAATAACACTGTTTTAAAGCGTAGAATAAAACTGTTTTAAGCGTAAGAGTAAGACTGTTTTTAAGCGTAAGATAACGACTGTTTCAAGCGTAAGGTAAAGACTGTTTTTAAGCGTAAGAGTAAGACTGTTTTCAAGCGTAAGATAACGACTGTTTCAAGCGTAACGTAAAAGACTGTTTCCGCGTGGGCGAAAATTACTGCAAGAAAAGCGTAAGCGTTTTTGCGTTGGCTCCTCAGGTGTCGTTGGTCCTTTTAGTAAGGACTGTCGTTGTAAGCGTTTGAGCTTCTACGGGGAAAAAGTAACTTCTAGTGATAAAAGTGGCCCGGGCCACAGGGGGTCCTACCTTGTTTTTAGAACCTTTATGTGGCTTGCTTGCTTGGCAGTCGTCCGTGCTAGAAAACTTCTGTGGTCATCTTCTCCGTTCTACTATATTCTATCTTGTGCCGGGGCCAAAGACCACCACCCTAACGGGCTAAGGGTCCCTGCAGCTCCCTTTCTAGCCTACCACTTCCTATCTATCGTCGGTGAAGAACACTTGCTATACTAGAAAAATAGCTTGGTGGACAGAGCTACCAACAGCTCTGCCACCGGTCGACTCTACTCTGTAATGTGAACACTGTTGATTCGCTTGACTGAACTCTGGAGCGCGTCTTCTCCTCACCACTGCTGAGCTCCGAATGAGATAAGTGCCATGAATGAATGAATTCTTTAGAAGGGATCGGGTACGGTTGGCCAAAGCACCGCGAAGTAAGTCATTAGTACATGTATTAAGTACTTAATACATGTATTAAGGCAGCCAATGAATAGTCCATATATCGACACACGTGACAGACTTTTAACATTTATTAAGTCAGCAGTAGATGCAATAAATACTTAATACATGTACTATTGAATCGGCCAATCAAAGCAGCGCTTACAGTTTGCAAAATGTGTTGTGTGCGATAAACATGGCGGAAGGACAGACATTTCTTCGCCGTGCGCTACAAAGATTGACACATTGTGGCAACTCGCTGATATCTGGTGTGGATCCGCCTGCTGTAATATTAAGGTATGTAAAATATTCATGCATTTATCCCTCCAAATATACAGTTAATACCGTAGAAAGTGTCAACGGACTCCAAATTTCTAATAGGATCGACTCTGTGAAACTGGGACCTACTAAAACCCGGAATAATCTGTCCTAAGCTAAAATAACCATATCTGTAACTATTATTGCGTACCTAAACACAAAATAATCATGTTTTAAAAGTTTGGTTTACATTAATAATACCATGATTTAGTTGTACTAGTAAGCCGTTTTCCACAGCCGTTGACGCGTCGATTACTTCCCTTGCTACACGATAGCGCTGTATGGATTCGCGCTGTCTGAAAACAGTCGGAATAACCTCTCCTAATAAAATAAACACATACTATTAAGTACTTAAAGTCGAAATATTCTTATATTTGAGGTTGTAGGTGCCGTAAAAGTTGTTTATTTAGCGTTATAATGCTTCGAAGGGTTCGTTCTTTGAGTCTCTTGATCTATGCCTGTCTTCACCCTACGCGCATTCGCCCAGACCGTTCGGCCCAAACACATTTCGTCCCATGACGTTTCATCCCTGTTGCTATTTAATGAAACACATTACGCTATTAACGGACCAAGATAATCATTTGACATTCAAAGAGAACATAACAGGACCGTTTCTGATCTTAAAATATATAAACGTTTTTGAGACTCTTATTTTTTTGCTATTAAAAAAAAAAGGAATCCTTAGCTCATGTTAATACATAAAGACAGTCTTATTGCATGCATATTTGCAGTGTCCTAAAGTCACAATGAATTTAATTAATATTGATAGTATGGCCTCTAAACATGATATATGATTGCTTCAGCAGAGAATCGAACGTTGATTCTTGAATTTGGGACTTGAACTAGTGCCAGCGATAAGTCGACAAAGGAAAAATACTCAACGATCTGCCAATTTTCACTCAATTGGCCGTGTAGGCAATGTGGCTTTGAAATGCAGCATGCCAAAAGTAAGCTCCAGAAAATTATTGGCTCCGGTGACATCTTTCACAGTGAAGACAAAGACCAGGCAAAGGGCAGTTGCATGAGTGAGCTTAGTCCTGCACCTTTAGCATGCTTTTTGAGAATTATTAATAATTTAAATTAGTTTCAGGCTAGCAGACTGAGCTGACCAATTGTTTAGAGTATATATTCACTGGTTGTATTGAATTCCCATTATACCGGTACTGTTTTCATCTCTTTGGTTTTGTTATGTGTCTATTAGTCAGGCTTGGTCAGCATTCTAATAAGAGTATTGAGTAATTTGGCATTTGTTGATAGGGATGCTGAGGAATTTACATCATATACATGCAGAGATGTCTTTCTGTAATTGCAGCCTGGAATCACTAGAGCGGAGCATTGCGCAAGTGTCTGGCCGTACTCTTCCAGTGGAAACGGCAGCGTCACTGAAAGATCAGGTGACGCAGATGTTGGAGGAGTCCCGAAAATGCCAGAATCCCATGCGCCAAGTAAGTTGTATTTTACTGACTTAGTGACATTGTTTGCCCCATTGTACCTCTTTTTGAATCCTGCAAAAAGTGAGAACACATAGTCAGACTGGAGCCCATGTCTTGTACAAGACTGAGAAAAGATATAACACAGCTCTTAGTCTTACACGGGTTGTTTCTGTTTCACTAGTGAAACTTTCAGTACACTTTGCAAATAATTTTCTTAGAAAAAAAGTACACTTTCCATAACTGAAAAGTGTAGAGGACAGGTGGGAACATTTTCATTGTACATTTACACATGTACTACTAATAATACACTACATACATCATTGTACACAACATATGTGATAGGCAGTGCCTCAGGGAATGTGCTGTCTTCACTGAAGTCATTGCTGGGCCACTTTGTAGAATCGCAATGGATTAATAATTCATTTTTTGTTGGCAGCCCACAGTACTTAAAGAGCTCAGCGTGTTTCCAGGGGTGAGGCCCACGCTCCTCGATACCACATACCTGTGGAACAGCTGCAGTTGATGCAGGACGTGCATTTCAGGACAACAGAAATGGTTGAAATACTTGGAGTTTCAGTCACAACTCTGAATTCAAGGCTAAGGTATGTTGCAAAGTGAGTAGCTGATAAGACATTAAGTATCGCATTATTGACTCATTTCCAGAAAACATTTTCACTGACACAAAGCCATCCCTTTACTTTACCCATTTAGCCCTGACGCACTAGAGTTTGACAATGACAGTTCAGGGGTAGTGCCAAATTAGCTTGGTGTAAGATATCATGGTCAATTCAGCTCCTGCAACTGGTACATAGTCCGATATGACACATTCAAAATGTGGAAATGCAGCCATGCAGTAAAATGGCTTAAAGGCACTTAAACTGTGGCTCATTTCAGTGGCCAAAAGGTCACAAAATATTATTGTTGTCGGGGCTCCTGTTTTTACAACTGCTTTAAGTGTCTGTAGGCCCCCAGGTGTGCACACAGACCCCCATCTGAGTATAATAACGGGTCAGAAAATTTATTTAAGAAAAATTTCATCATTTCCATGTTGTTTAGTTTAAAATTAAATAACTGGTGGATTAATCATTCAAAGCCTAACTCCCTCTCCCTGAGTGATTGGTAATCTCTTTTACACACAACAGTGAGCACATGCGTGCACGCAGGGCACACACACACACACACATACACACACATGCATGCATGTCGACCACGTGCCTTCTTCTTGCTGAAGCTACCAAAACCTCTGAAAGTGTCGAAGTGCTGCACACAGTGCAGTATCTTCTTGGGCACTACTCGGCGGTGTAAAAAGGTCAGAGGGTGATAGTATATATGACAGCGGCTTGTCGAAACCATAGCATTTGAGCTTTTTTTTTGCTTTTTCTTCATCATTCCATCATTGAAAATCGCGTATGATTCGTGATTCGAAAGTGATAGTGATTCGGCAACGCCAGCAGTTTATGCAGTTTAGTCATATGTGAACTGTGCAAGTTGTTAATTTCTCTTCTTTTTTTTATTTTTGTGTCCTTTTACAAAATCTGTTGTTTCTTTCTTAATGAAGCTGTGAGAGACATTTGAAGGACGTCGGCTTGAGGCTACCATTGCTGCAGATGATGAAAGGCAGCAGCCAGCACCCACAGGTCAGGCAAGAGAAGTTGAATGAATCTCGTGCCCTTTGATGAATGGCAGACTTCAGCTTCTCAAGGCTACTGTCAACCCGTTGTTGTCCTCCAGAACTACGGCTGGACAGCATGAGGAATTTGTGTCAGGAGTGCGGCTTTATGAGGATGTCCTGAGATTCATTGCCGACAGTTAAATATCTGCATTGGTAATAACGTGTTTGGGCACACTTTGTTTCCAGTTGCACAATGCTTTCAGTGGCATTTACATTAATACGATTACATGCCCATGGGCCAGTCACATTTCCACTTGATAAAATTAATCATGTATGCCTGCTACTAAAGTTTTAGTAAGGACTTCATAAATACGCAGTAAAGAATTCTTGACAACTGGGTATGTACTTCCCAAAGCAAGGCATCATTCAGTGTAACTGTAAGCTACTTTGTGGGTTAAATACAAACTTTTCAAAGATGTGGACCATATATTTTATCTATGCTCTGACTTGATGCACAGATTTTCCCACACAAACTGTCTGTTCAGGGGTGATGCTTACCGATGTGTGCATGCAGTTTAAAGTAGTCTCTATGAAGAGCTAATCAGCATCTGCACGTGGTTAGTGCTAGTAAGTTACTATCAGTATGATAGTGCTCCTGTGGCATGTAATTGATGCAGCAAGAGTACACAGTGACTGAAAACATGATACATGAGGAAAACGGTGAAAACATTTGGGTGGTTGTTACATCGCTTAACTTCCAAACAGCACCAAGACTTTCTCAGGATGTGAAAAAGGAAACAGCATGCCAGTAAAAGAAAAGTAGACAGCTAGTACCCAGACAGACTATACCTGTGCACCATAGTCATACTAGTGCAAGATGAAAAATATTTACTTTCCTATTTCTCACGCTTATTTGGGTTCAATTGAGTGTTTTCTGGTACTGTGCCCCAAACCTGATTTCATACTGGTACCGTAAGACTTCGGGATGAAATCATCCTAGCGTTTGACTCCAGGTTATTCATTGCAGTAGATTGTGTATTTTGTTGTTTTATTTTTAAGCTTACCTGTTACCTTTAGTAACAGCAATAGGAAATATAGCTTTGAGACATTAACTGCGTATTTTTGTGAAATAAACATGTACTTTCTTTACAGTTTTCTGAATTTTGTGTAATTTGATAACGTTACAGATTTTGTTTGGACATGGTGAATGGAACGCACAAATACAAGGTTTAGTCTGTGAACTGTTTTGAGTCGACCAAGAGATGGGTATCAACCATTCCCAGTTGCAAATGCAAATATTAGTGATTGATAATATGGTTTGCAACACTTCCCCTGCATGTCAGAAGGAGATAAAATGAACAAGAACTCCAATCCTGTGACACTATTGTGACGCAATTAGTGATGATAGTGTTGCATGTGATATGTTCGCTGTTGTTTATTTTTACTAGTATAGTCTGCCTGAGCAATTAAGCTTGCCTCGTGGGTTTTTTGTTGATGCAGATAACATTTTAATAAGACATGCACATGTTAATGTAACCATCTGTTGCACAAGTGTTTATGTTTGAAAAGTGATGGCAGATAGTTTGGGGCTTTCAAGCACTGTAGAGCAAACCTGTTGTTAGTTGCAAGTTATAGAAATGCTAATTGGCAGCATGCATGATTATAAAGATAATTGTCGTTGTACCAACCCCCCTCCCCCACATACTCCACCCATCCATTGGGGGCGGTCCGTGGCGCAGTGGTTAAGACGCCTGCCACCAATGCTAAAGGTGCGAGGTTCCATTATGGGTTCCGTCGTCGGACTTTTCTCCTGTAGTGTCACCGTTAATTCGGGCGGATCGTCGGGGGTTCTTTCTCCGGGTACTCCGGCTCTTCCTCCCCCTCCCCTATGGTATCGGTTTCAGGTCACTTTATAAAATTTCAAATACAAGCGATCAAAATTTCCAAAACCTCAGTAGTTGAGCTGACCCCTCGCACCACATGAATATCCTGTGTTTGTCTTGTACTGTGTTTGTCTTCAGTGTGTGTCACGTGAGCGTGCGTGTTGGGTTCAGTTTGCTGCGCTTTGAGCCGATTCCCAGAATAGGGAAAAGCGCCTATATAATAACCAGTATTATTGGCATTTCTATTTTGTTTTAACTATTGTGCCAATTTCTGTTTTTTTGTTTGTTTTGTTTTTTGGTTATTTTTTTGTAAGCGCCCTTCCAGCACTCTAGTCAGTATTATATGTCACTGGAAGCAATTTTTAAATACTTTTTTAAAATTCTGTGTTGCTAGAATCAATATGCCAGGTCATGGTTGCCTGCATATTTACATTTATTATTAATATTATGGTTTCATGGTTACATTTTTTTTATTGTACCGATGCCAATTGAGCAGTATTATGTACATGAATTTGACACTCTTTTTAACCCATTACATCCTGATGCTGATTTTGTCAGATTTGCTTATTGTCCTATGAAGGCTATATTAATATTACGCGACAGATCAACCATTTTAGTTCATGGGTAGTGCCAGAATAGCTTGGTGCCTCAGGTGCCAAGCTATTCTGGCACCACCCTTGAACTATCATAGTCAATTAATTTCAAGCAGGAGTGTATCAGGATGAAAAGGGTTAATAAGGACATGTCATATGAAATTCTTTTCTTTTCATAACCAATGTTGTTTGTGCCCAATCCTGTATGTTTAGGAGGAAATTTTGTCTCCAATTGAATTGTCAGTATATTCTGTTAATCTGTAAGAAAGTTAGTCATGGGCGCAGTTTAAGAATGCGCTGTATACAAAATCTGTTATGTGTACAGATCCCATTGTCAGTACCTCAACATCTGTGTGTATATTCAGAGATGGTTTTTGTATGTCATATATCAGATCAATTGTTTTTGCTAATTGGCATGGTTTTTTGTACATTTTGTGTATTGTTACAGACAGGTTTGTGTGGGTGGGTGGGTGGGTGGGGGTTAATTAATCAGTTGAATCCTGCCTGAGGATGATTTGTTTTAACTTCAGATTGCCCTGTGAAAGCTATGTTATGGGTAAGGAGATATACATCAACCATTTTAGTTCAAGGGTGGTGCCAGAACTGTGCACAAAGCTGTTCTGGCACTTTTCTTGAGCTATCATAGTCAAATTATTTCAGGCAGAAATTATCATATGAAAATGGTTAGCTGAGATAATCATTGTCCTTAATTATTCATATATTGCATGCTTATAATTACTATCGGTATAGTTAGAGTGTTTTCTGTTTTTAAAACTGAGAATCGGATTAAACTTGTGCATCAGTGTGAATCTACGAGTTCAGGTCTTTTTTTTTAAGTTGTGTTTTGAGGTAGGTGTTACATATTTTGATGAACGTTTGATTTGATCTAGCCATGCAAAGAGAAAATGGCAATTGTCCAGGCCTAGTGTTGGCTCATAATGAAGCTAACTATCAGATTTATATATGTTTGGATGATGGTCTTTTTCCTCAGATGACTGAAAGCTGGATTAAATTACCAATATCCAAATCTGGGACAATACTATACAGTTTGGTAAAAGGTTGGCAAAATATTTGCTACATGTTGGCACCAGAATGGATTAAGCTTGGCACTATGTTGGCAGCCAATATTCACCATACTGGTCCTAGGATGGATCCAGCTTGGCACTATATTGGCAGCCAATATTCACCATACTGGTCCTAGGATGGATCCAGCTTGCCACCATACTGGTTCTAGGATCGTTCCAGCTTGGCACTATATTGGCAGCCAACATTTACTATATTGGCCCTAGGATGGATCCAGCTTGGCAGCCAACATTTACCCGATATTGGGCCAACATCGGGCAAATTTGCACTTCCAATATTGGACCAATATTGACACCCATATATCGGCCCAATATCTAAGACAATATTGGACCTATATTGGTGTGCTGGCTGGGGCGATACACACTCCCGATAAGGATTTGTAAGTAATTGACACACGCCTACAAAACACACTACAGGACATTAACAGCTGGTGCAGTAACAATTCCATGATCTTAAACCTTGCAAAGACTAAATGTATGGTTGTAAGTACCCGCTAAAAGTATCGGCTCGGCTCTCACTCAGCTTGTCCCTTCAAGGCAAATCTATCAGCCAGGTAACGGAACATAGTCTTCTCGGTGTTACTGTAGATAACCAGTTTCAATGGCAATGCCATCTTAGTAATATTATTATGTAAGACAATATCAAAGAAACTGTTTATTTTATCCAAGTTAAAACATATAACTAATGCAGAAACACGAAAACTGTTCTTCAATGCCCACATCAGGTCACATATAGATTATGCTTCTACAGTGTGGGATGGCGCAAGCGAGGTCCAGTTAATGAGGCTGAACTCTCTTCATCGTAGAGCTGCAAAGATTATCCTTTCAGACCCTAACTCAACAACGGATAATAAACTGAAAACCTTAGAAATTCTCCCCTTGAAAAACCATTTGTTATACAATAAGGGAATAACAATGTTCAAAGTATTGAATAACAGACTCCCCGAGTATATTAAAAAAAAAATGTTTTCCCTCCCGGTATCAACATACTCCAGATCAAGGCAGTCCATTACTGTGCCACGACCTAGTATCGATCTCAATAAGAAAAGTTTAGCATTCTCGGGTGCTAGCATGTGGAACACATTGCCCAAACATGTTACAACATCAACAACAATCGTCTTTTAAAACCGTTCTCTTTAACTACCTCACCTCATCCTCGTAAGATTTTCACAGCAGCCTGCACTTGCAGTGTACAATTTCCCCCTTTATAACTCTTCAATTCAGTTATATCTTCAGTTAATACAAGATGCTAATACTGTACGTATTGAGTGTGTGTGTGTATGTGTGTGCGCACGTGTGTGTTTGTGCTTGTGTCTATGAAAGTATGTATGGATATGTACAACTTCGCAAGTGTGTGTATGTGTGAGATTTTCTATGTTTATTTCCACTTCTTCAATGATTTATTTCTTAAAAGTTTATATTTCAATTTTTGGTTCTTTTTATATTTTATTTTTCCCAATTTAAAGATAATATTTTGTGATTTGTGCATTATATGTAAAGTAGATTAGCAACAGCAAGTTTGGAAAATGGTTTCACCAAAACTTTCACCGTTGTAAAATAAAGAATCATTGTCATTCTCTCTCTCTCTCTCTCTCTCTCTCTCTCTCTCTCTCTCTCTCTCTCTCTCTCTCTCTCTCTCTCTCTCTTTCTTTCTTCAAACTAGCTATGTCCTACATTTCAAGTAAATATGACAAAAATTAAGGACTCTAATCTGGGTGAACCGACTTTCTATAAACGGTTTTTATGTCTTCAATTCAAAATGCTCGGAGGCTCTCTTAACCATCCCTTAAATAAAGTATTTCACCAAGTTTCAAGTGAGCTTGTACGGCCAGGACAGCAGTATCTGAGATTCTCATGTCTACATACATACACACACACGCACACACACACACATACCGCCTTTTGTGACATACTAGACATGACGTAATTTTTATCTTATTATTCATTTGTCAGAGGTTTGGGCCTCAGTGCCCACCTTTGACATGGATATGCTATTAAATTCGCCCCACCGCGACCAATCCTAAAAGTCCCTTCCATAAATAGAGGGGACTTAAAAAAACAACAAAGCAAAGAAATTTAAAATAAAAAGAGTATAATACATTTAATTCACACAGAGTATAATAATTTAATCCATTGCCACAAAATATTTAAACATAAATTAAGGGTTGCTTCAAAAATACGAACTCAGAAACGTTTCCTTTAAATATTTGAGCTCAGAAACGGCCCATTTATCTTCTCTTTGAATGTCAACTGATTATCCTGGTCCGTTCATAGCTTAATGTGTTCCAATAAATAGCATAGGGGATGAAACATCATGGGACGAAATGTGATTGGGACGAACGGTCTGGGCGAATGCACGTAGGGTGAAGATAGGCATAGATCAAGAGGCTCAAAGAACAAGCCCTTCGAAGCTTTCTAACGCTAAATAAACAATTTTTGCGGCACCTTCAACTTCAAATATAGGAATATTACGACTAAGTACTTAATAATATGTGGTTATTTGGGCTTAGGAGAAGTTATTTCGACTGTTTTGGAACAGCGCGATCGTGTAACAAGGGAAGTAATCGACGTGTCAACGGCAGTTGAAACGGCTTACTAGTACAACTAAATCAACTTTAATGTAAACCAAACCTCTAACACATTATTATTTTGTGTTTAGGTACGCAATAATAGTATGGATATGTTTTTTTTAAAGCTTAGGACAGGTTATTCCGGGTTTTAGCAGTACCCCCGCGGAATATGCTTGATGAGGGTGTAACCCCTGCGGTTATCTGTAAGCGCTTATCTGATTGGCTGTTCATAATAGAACATGTAAAAAGTGACTTATTACACGTTCTAATACTACGCGGTTTGGATTGGCTGGTACATTGACTTATTACATGTACTATGTCGGTCACGGGGTCGATTTGTGAACTCTGATTGGTTGGGATAATACATGTATTAAGTAGTTACTACATGTACTAATGACTTAGTTATTGTTGCTTTGGCCGTCCGTAATCGGGACTTCCAGCTTTCGCTGATTTCGTCCAGGGGGGGGGGGGGGGTGGGCCAGGGGGGGGGTGGGCCAGGGGAGGGGGGGGGAGGGCCGTCTCGCTGTCTGTCTGCCGCTCCGTTGCGCAGTGGCTGATGTTCTTGCCGGGGCCGGGTGGTTGGTGGTGTAGGCGGCAGGTGGTGGGCCGAGGAACCGTCGCCTACCGCCAGGCTGGTGGGTGGTGGTGGGCCCACCACTCCAAAAGATGTTGTAGGAGTGGTGGCGGTGGTGGTGGGGGTGGCCGGGAAAACCGTGGCCGGTTATAGATGGGTCTGGGGAGGTAGGGTGGTGGTGGTGGCGGCCAGTCGATCATTGTTCGAGGCGTGGCGCGCTGTCGTGGGTAGGGTGGGTGACGGTGTTGGGGTGGTAGGCGGAGGTGTGGTGGCGGCGTAGGGAGCAGTGCCGGGCGACGTTGTCGTTGCCTGAACCATTTTGGAGGCCGGTTGCGCCGTCGCCTGTGTGGTTCCGTGCTGTTTTCTTGCTGTGTAGGCTCGGTGGTGGTGCCTTTCTCCGCTTGCTGTGTTGGCTCTGTGGTAGTGCCTTTCTCTTCTTGCTGGGGGACAGGGGTTGCATCGGTGCCTACTTCATGAGTAGGCGGCGTGGTGTTTACGCAACCCCTGTGTTTGGTGACGGTGGTGGTGGTCCCAGTCTTCTTAGCTACAGTCTGTGGGGCCGCCATCGACCCCGTTGACTGCAGCTTTGGTGCCACCTGACACTCTGCTTCCACACAGGTGGGTGCCGCTTCGACACTCTTGCTCCACGTATGTGGTGTTGGTGGTCTGAGCGGTCACATCGCAGAGTGTCAGGGTGGTGAGATCGGCGATAGCCCCGGTGTGGATCAACCACCGAGCGGCGATGAGTGCCCGGTGGTAGTTGTCCCCCTCAGCTGATGTAATCGCCGGCACCGCGTCCTGGAGCAGGAGGACGAAGTCATTAAAGTCCATGCTCCGGAGCCGAGTCCCCTCCTCCACAGACGATGCCGCCCGTTCCCGGGTAACGTGTTCCGGGAAGGTGAGCGGCGGCGGGGAGGAGGGTGGAAAATCCGGCTCCGAGGCTGACTCCAACGATTCCTCGGGCCCCGCGCCCCAGGGGGGCGGCGCCTGCGGGGGATCCCGGGTGCTGTCCAGTGTTAATGGTGGTGGATACTGGAAGAATGAAGGTGGTTCAGCGTACTGGCTGTACCGATCAAAGAAGCTCTGTATATCGGGTGGTATGGAGAATCCTTGTGACCCTCCATCCACGTCGATCTGGTGCGGCGGGTAGCTTGATTTCTGGGGGGGGGGGGGGGGGGGGGGGGGCGTGGGTGCCCGTTGCGTTGGATCTTGTGGCCATATCGGAGGGGAGAGAGGGGGCTTATAGCTCCTCGTCTCCCTCCTGGCCGGTGGTGGTGGTCTTGCCGCTTGGGGGAGGGTGGCGGAAAGCTCTTCCGCCTGTTGGCGGTTAGTCTTCCGCCGTCCCTTCTTCGCTTGGTTCTGCATGGCTTGCGGTGACTTGATATGCTGTGCTGTGATGGGAGAGAGAGAGAGAGCGGTAGCCGTCCTCTCTCCTCGGCTGCTGAGCGCTGTTGCGGTGACTTGATATGCTGTGCTGTGATGGGAGAGAGCGGTAGCCGTCCTCTCTCCTCGGCTGCTGAGCGCTGTGTGACCTGGAGAGATAAGTGCCTGCTATGCTATGCTATTTTAGAAAGGGATCGGGACTTCCAGCTTTCGCTGATTTCGTCCAGGGGGGGTGGGGCGGGGGATGGGGGGGAGGGGGTTTATTTTGACTGTTGCTGATGTACGCGCATCGCTTTATTCTATCCTTCATCATGCCTGTCCGCGCCTTGGGCGGTTGGGTCGTTGGGGAGAGCCCGTGCTCCAGTGGGTGTCCGGGTCCCGGTCTCGCTGGGTCGATGGTGTGGTTTGCCTTCTCTCTCCTTCCTTGTTTGTTTATATGTATTTAACTAGGGGGTGCTCGTTGAGCAGGTGTATTGTGAGTTTGGTGGTGGTGGACCATGTTGTAGGGTCAGGGTTTATGAGGCCTTCTAACGTGAGGGGCGTGTTCAGTCTTTCTGCTATTGTGGCTCTGGTTTCTTCTATATTTTGGCAGTCTAATAGTACGTGTTCCGTAGTGAGTATGTGGCCGCATGTGCATACTATTTGGTTCGGGTGGACTAGGTATCTTTCGCCCCCCAATCGGACTCTTGTTAGCCGTGATTGGTCTTTCCTCTTGCCTTGAAGAAGGGTGGGTATGTTGTTAAGTACCCTTGTGAGATTTTTCCGTCTCCCTCTTTTGGTCTGGTGGAATTCTTTTACCCATAGTTTTTGAAAGGCGGGTCTGAGTGCATTGGACCTCTCGTTAGCTGACAGTGGTAGGTTGAAGAAGGTCGATTCTTGATCGAGGCCTTTCTTCGCTACTCTGTCTGCACTTTCATTGCCTGGGATCCCCACGTGGGAGGGGACCCACATGATTTTGATCGTTTTACCGTGATCTGCGAGTTCTGCTGCTTGTACTCTAATCAGGTATGTTAGGTCTTCTCTGAATGAGTCTAGGTTTTGGATCGCTTGGATTGCTGACAGCGAGTCCGTCACTATGAGTATGTGTTTGTTTTTCTGTAGGTCACTCTTTATTGCCTTATAAGCTCCTAGGATGGCCGTGAGTTCAGCTGTGAAGACCGCTGAGTGATCTGGTAGCTTTATGGCCCGGTCCGATTTGTTGGGGACGTGGATACCTAGTCCGGTTGCGTGGGTGGTTGGATCATGGGACCCGTCTGTATAGATGAGTGCGTAGTTTTTGTATGTAGTGTTTTTTTTAATGTCAAACTCCATTTTCATTTTGGGCCCGTCTACTGTTTTCTGATACTTAGTTAGGTCCAGATCTACTTCTATTTGTGGGAGTCTCCATGGTGGCGCCTTTATTTGTATGATCGGTGTTCTGCTTGGTAGTTTTAGGTTTATAGAGGCTTCGATTTCCTGGACTACGGTTTTTATTTGTGGTGTTTGGTTGCGTTTGCCTCTGGTTTTGTGGTCTGTGGTGAGAGTGAATTTGGCCGGGTGGTCTTCTGGCATACATACTGTTTTATAATATAGGTTAGCCGCTCTTTCCTTTATTATGAGCGTTATGGGTTTTTGCCCACTCTCTGCCAGTACAAGCAGGTTTGGGGTGTGTCTGGGGACCCCCAGGGCCACTTTCAAGGCGTCCGCTTGTACTGACATCAGCTTTTTGGTTTGACTTTTGTTTAGGTTGGTAAGTAGTGGGGCTGCGTAGAGTAGTCTGGACATTACGAAGGCGTGATATAGGTTTAGGAGTGATTTGGGGTCAGTGCCCCAGTCTGCTCCGCTGACCTTGCGCATTAGGTTTATTCCTTTCCTGGCAGACTGGCATATTTGTTCAATATACGGTGTCCAATTGTTGTTTTTTGTAAATGTTACTCCTAGGAATTTGATGCTTTGGCCATATTCTATCTCTGTTTTACCAATTTGTAATTTGGGGATCGGAGCTTTCACTTGGTATTTTGGACTTTGGTTGGTCCTAAATATAATTGCTTGGGTTTTATTGGGGGAAATTTTGAGGCCTGCTCTTACTAGCCAATTTTCTATTCTTGTTAGGTCTTGTTGGAATTCCTGGAATCCTACTAATTCCCATTTAAACTTTCTTTGTCTGCTCTTGATCTTTCCTATTAGTGAGGTGTCGTCGGCGAATTGCATTATTTTATTATGCCTGACGACGTGCTGTAGGCCTGTGAGCAGGAGTGTGAATAGGATGGGGCTTAGTACCGATCCTTGTGGTACCCCGTTGTCTAAAGTGTGTTCTTTAGATATCGAATTACCTATTCTTACTGTTATTTTTCGGTCTGCCAGGAAGCTTTTGACAAAGTTATACATTTTGTTTGTTATTCCGAGGTCGCCCAGCCTGCTGAGTAGTTTTTCGTGCCAAACCATGTCGTAGGCTTTCTCTATATCAAGGAAGATTCCTATGAGTTCGGTTCCCCTCTCTCGGTGGGTGTTTAGGATTTCTTGTTGTAGTGTGGTTAAGTGATCGAGTGGGCTGTGCTTCTTTCTAAATCCACTTTGTTGTGGGGGTAGAATGTGGTGTTTATCGCAGTGGGTCATGAGTCGGTGTTTGAGTATTTTTTCTAGTGTTTTGCCCAGCTGGGATGTTAGCGCAATGGGCCTATAGCTGTCGGGTTGGTGTGTTGGTTTTCCTGGTTTCGGGAGGGGAAAGACTAATGCTTTTTTCCATTGTGTGGGGAATACTCCTTTTGTGTATATGTCATTAAACAAGGTAACTATTGCTTTTTTTATGGTGGGGTGGCTTTTTTGTATCATCTCGTATGTGATTAGGTCTATGCCGGGGGCTTTACCTTTCCCGGCGGTTCTTAGGGCTTGGGTTAGTTCGAGTATCGTTATCTCGCTATCTAGTTCGTAATTGTTTGACTGGGGTGGTTGTTCGAAGCAGGTACTCAAATGGGGTTTGAGGTCCCTGAATTCTGGTGTTAAGTTGTCATTTGAGCTGGCTTGGCTAAAGGTGTGGGCTAGTATTTCTGCTTTTTCTTGGTCTGTGGCGTACACTATGTTTTCTTTTTTGAGGGATGGCATGCTACTTCTCGGACCGTTGTTGATGGCTTTAATTTTGTCCCAGCTTTCTTTGATCTTGGTGTTGATGTTAATTGATTCCGTGAAGGCATGCCAGTCTTCTTTTTTGGCTTCTTTAATGGTGCGGTTTGCTATGGCTTTGGCACGATTGTATTCTATCCTATTTTCGGGCGTTTTGTGTTTTTTCCAGATTTGGAGCTTTCTTTTTCTGTTTTTTACTTCTCGATCACAGGCCTTGGTCCACCATGATTTCCCTGGCTTTCCAATATCAGATCTGCCAGGTGTGCATTCCGTGACTGATCTGATAATGTGGTCTGTGATGTGGGCCGTTTTATCGTCTATGCTGTGGTTCTCATCCCAGTTTGGGGTAAGCCTAGTTATTTCGTGGTATGTTTCCCAGTCTGTTCGTTTGGTGTTGATTTTTTTCGGGGCTCCTGGGTTTGGTGGTAGGGGACTTTGGCTTTTATCATTGATTGTTATTAGCATCGGAAAGTGGTCACTTCCTAGATTGTCACTATTTACTTGCCATTGGGTTTCCACGGCGATGGTGTTGGTGGTTATGGCTAAGTCTAGTGCATTCATGTTGTCACTGCTCCCCTGGGCGAACATGTGGGTGGGTTCGCCTGTGTTTAGGATACATCGTTGGGTCTCATTTATTGCTGTTTCTATTTTTTTCCCTGCTGCGTCTGCTGTTACTTGATTTTCGTCCCATTGCGGGCTTTTGGCGTTAAAGTCCCCTATCACTATGTCCCCTGCCAGTAGTAGGTCTTTAAGATGTTCTATTGGTATTTGGTTATAGACTCTTTGGTTTGGGATGTAGACGTTTACTATTTTGAGTTTGCGGTTTGTGGGTGTGGTTATCTCTCCTATTATAGCTTCTATGTGTGGGTTTAGAGTGTGAGTGATTTCTGTGATTGGTATTTCGGTTTTTGAGTAGATTGCCACGCCTCCTCCTTGTTGGTTTGTCCTACTTTTATAAATGGGTGGGTAGTTATACCCCTTTATTTGTGGGGGTTTATCCCGGAAACCTGTCTCCTGGAGGGCGAGGATTTCCGGGGGGTTGGGGGTTAACCAGTTTTTGAATTCGTCTAATTTAGAGTACAGGAACCTACAGTTCCATTGGAGGATGCGGAGGCCTGTGAATTTAGAATTGGAGGGCTGTGTTTAGGTTGTCCAGAAGGCAGCGGAAGTGCCCTAGGAATTGATTTAATGCTTTGATGTCGCCGTGCCTGCACATTCCTACGATGTTCCTGTTTGCAGAGTCCACCAGGGCGATTATGTGTTGGTATAGCTGCAGTTTTTCCTGGTTGTGCGTCGGGTGGTGTGGTTGTGCTCTGCTTCCCTCCCCCCCGGCCCAGGGTGCGGGGGGCGGGTTGGCACTTCCCAGGTTGGGGCAGCTGAGTGGGGCCGCCGTAGGGTCTCTCCCCGCTGCCTGGGGGGGAGAGGAGGGGGGGCGGTGGAGGGCCAGACTCTCCCACTGTAGGTGGAGGGGGAGGGGGACGGCGGTGTTCACCGTCTCGTCCGGCTGTGGTCCCCTCCGCAGTGGCGGGGGCCCGTCGCTCTCGCCTATTACTGTTTGGGTGCGGTTGTGCGGTTCGATTCTGTCGGCTTGTTTGTTTGCTTGGCGGCTTGGGTGTGTTTGGGTGATCGCGGGGTCGGTTTGCCGGGTGTCTGTCGCCTCGTTTGGGTTCTTCGGTGGGTTGTCATTAGGTCTGGGCGTGGTGTCGGTTGTGTTCTGTTTGGGGTTCTCGTTTGCGATGTTCTTTTCCCTTGGTGGGTTCTCTCTGCGACGATTCTGTCTTTCGCTCATTAGCGCCTGTGCGTATGACATTTGCCCTGAACTGGCTAGTCGGGCTGCCCTGTTATGGTCTCGCTTGAGCTTGCAGCCCCCATAGTTGGCCGAGTGCCCGGTGTCGTGGCAGTTGGGACAGAAGTATTCTTCTGGTTGGTTAAACTTGCACTCATGCGTGGGGTGGGCTTGGCTGCATTTAGCGCACCGTGTGTCGGCTTTACAGTATTTGGTTAGGTGTCCAAATCTTTGACACTTTTGACACTGCAGCGCTTTTGCTTTGTACCTGTCTATGTTGAAGATTTCACCCCCTACTCTGATTGTTTTAGGGAGCGTTTCACCTGGAAATTGGACTAAGAGCGCTCGGCTAGCTTGCCCATCCCGCATTGTTAGTCTCTTCAGTACGCTGGCTCTAGGGTGATTTGTTTTGATTTCGCTCTCAATGAACGAAAGATCTTCCTCGGTCGGAATAGGTTTTAAGATGCCGAGTGCTCGGGCCTCTCCGGCCCCCTTGTCCGGTGTTCGGGGGATGGAGCAAGTAACTCTAACCCCCCCTACTGTGTGTTTGTTGGTAGCTAGCCTTTGCACTTCACATGTGGGGCAACCTATGAGGATCCGCCTACCGAAGGCGATCCTTCTCGTTTCCACTGGTGGACCAAACGCTTCTGTGAGCACCTCATTCAGTTTATTTATGCTCATCATAAACAGGGTAGCGTCTTCTTTATCTGGCGTTATCATAATGGGAAAAGCCAGCATTGCCTTTTCGGGGCGTTTGTAGGCCCTTTCCCTCCTTTTTCTGAGCTTTTTGTTTCGCATGAAGGGTTGCTCCTCGACTACAGTACTAGCCGAGTCGCTATCGCTATCCCGTTCTAGATCCTGTTCTAAATCGTGTTCACTTTGACGGTCGGTTTCGTTTTCCGATTGGTTTGGGTCATTGTCCGTTTCGTGGTCGGCCGCTTTTCCCGGCCGCGTGACGTCACTCCCTTTGTCAATTCCTTTGTTTCTAGCGGTGGCCTGGCGGGTGATTCGCCCCTCAGGCTGGGTGACGTATGACCCAACCTGCGTTGCGACGCAATCGAGGCCATCTGGTTCTGACTGGATTGTGCTCACCTTTGAATTTGAATTCGGGTGTTCACCGAGCTCACTACTTAGGTCAGGCGCTTCTTTTTGAGCGCGTTGATTTTTGGTGTTTTTTGAACCATTTTGCCCACTAGTCCGGCCATTTGCAGCCATCTTTGGGATGGCTGCTTAGGCCAGCCAATTTTACCCTTTGGGTTAAGGTGGCGACCCCCAGGGGGTGCCAGCAGGCGCGAGGGCCTGTTTTTGTAAGTGTAAGCGTAAGACAGAAGCTTTGAGTAACGACTGGTAAGCGTATGAGTAGTACCTGTAGAGCAAAGAAGAAAAAACAAACAAAGAAGACGTAGCGTTCTTGTGTTGACTCCTCGAATATCGTTATAAGCGTAAGAGTACAGCTGTTTCCACGTGGGTAGGGTTCGACTGTTGTAAGCGTAAGTAGCGACTGTTTTGAGCGTAAGTAGAGACTGTATCAAGCTGAAGCAAACGACTGTTGTACAAGCGTAAGCGTACGACTGTTACCACGTGGGACCCTGTAGGACAAAGAAGACGTAGGCGTTCTTTGTGTTGGTTCCTAGGGTGTCGTTGGTCTTTCTCGTTTGGGCTTCGAATTAAGCTAGACAATTCTAACAAGAAAAAATGGCCCACATGGGGTCCTACCTTGATTCAGAACCTTTATGCCGCTTGCTTGTTTGGTAGGTGTTCATGCTGGAGGTAGTACACTTCTGTGGCCATCTTCTCCTTTCTTTAAGTCTATCTTATGCCGGGGCCAAAGACCACCACCCTTACGGGCTACCGGTCCCTGCAGCTGCCGTTTTTTTTGTCTATCACACCCTATCTATCCTCGTTGGCTATGCTAGACTATGCTATGAAGATAACTTGGTGGACAGAGCTACCAACAGCTCCGCCACCGGTCTGCTCTATGATGTACTGTGACCACTTCGCTTGACTGAGCTCTAGA
>BTPG01000163.1:0-39520 GCA_036245525.1 Semisulcospira habei | reverse complement strand
CGATTTGAGAGGGTGGACTGTGTTTCTTGGTTTTCAATGCTACTGGCTTTAAACTTCATTTCAAAGTTAGAAGCCTTGGAAAACCGAGATGAAAATTATTTTGGCTAGGAGATTTATAGTTTAAAGTTAGATGAAGCTGTGAAAATCACAAGAAATTTGTGTCGCTTGCTTGCTGTTGTTAGGTTTGTTTTTTTTTTTCCATGGCAATATTAGCATTCAATCGGCTGCATTTTCACTTTGTGTGACACAGTAAGAAAGAGACAAAATAAGAAAGTTTCTAGTGAGCGGTGAGTATTCTTCTTGGTTTCCGAGGCTTTCACCTTTGAATTGCAGTAGATCTCCTTTCACCAGTTCGAAGTTAACCACTTCATTGCCATTGGAGGCAGTCTTTTTGTAAATTCAGCGTCGAGGGTCCCCAACCGTCCAAGAAATATGGACACAAAGTGGATTCAGCAAGAGGCATAGCACAATGCGCAAAAGGTCATCGGGTCGACGTCGTTCGCCGTTGGCCCGCGCACGACCGTGCGCGAGCCAACGGCGGCCGACGTCGGCCCGATGGCCTTTTGCGCATTGGGAGATCTATACCTCTTGCAGTTGGGTGGTATACAATGTTATCTGCAAGCTATGGGATAAAGTACTTGTCGTGGTTGAAGAGATATAAGGATGGAGAATACAACAGATTTTTTTGACGACGTCAATTTTTCAATGTTTTTGATCACAAATCGCTCATCTAATGACGCACCCCGTTTTTTTAGGTTTCTGCTTATTTTTTTCAGTAAAATAAAGGTTTCCAAATTCAATGTCATTAAAATTAATATTTTTTATTATAAAATGAATCAAGACGAATTACTTCTTCTAAATGATATCAATGCTGTAGAAAACAAAGACTTAGACTCGAAAAAACAGCGCCTTCTTTCTGTAGTTGTGTCAGGCAAATCAAAGACTTATCTCGGAAAACAATACATGACAGAGGATATTGAATCTCTCACCGCTGACGAGCTAATCAAGCTTCATTCTAAATATGAAAACCACATTGCTTCACTAATGACACGTGATTTGAGTCGATCTCTTGTATGCCTATACACAAAAGCAGTGAGTTACTTTCTACCTGTGGATAGTGACAGCCTATCACACGACCTTGAAAGCAATCCTATTGTTTCAAGTTCAATTGGCAAATTAGCATGTGTCATGTTTTACAAGTTTGGAAATTACCTTGCACCTGTCGTAACATTACTAGTTACTGGGAGCCATATTGATTTCTCAAAAATAAATTTTACTGCAGAAGAAAATGGACGAAACCCAGACGACTCCACAACCGAACCCCAATCCAGTTTTGACGCAGGTTCAAACTGTGACTAAGGCTAAAAGTCCAGGCAGGGTTGAGGCTGGAAAAAAATTAGCCGAATATAATAGGCAAAAAAAATTACAGCTTAAGGCACAAACAGAAAAGACTCATGTAACTGATCCACCGTCAGGATCGTCAGGACCTGTGTCAATACCGTCAGGGCCGTCACTCTCTCATCAAAGTGAGAGACAAACAACTAAGTCTGACCCTGACCCCGAACATCAATCAACAAAATATATAATTGCCGGATTTGTTGTCGGATTTGGTTACGTAGGTTATCAATTATACAAAAAATACAAACCACAGACTCGTACAGTGACCAAAAAATCAGACACTCCAAAAACAAAACCAGAAGTCGCCACATTACCAGTAACACCCAAAGCCGTTGACCCATTTTATATGCAGTAAATAAAAATATTATTTTAATTTTTCTTGCCTAAGAAATGAATGACACAAAGAACTTGATGAACCTTGTCTATCACTCTGCCGTAATCAGTGGATTAGCAGTAGCTTATTCTATGCTGGGGAAAAGTCTACTCAAAATGAAATCAGCAGACCTCAGTAGACTCGATTTCGAAGACAGTGCTAAGCTAATTGTAGTCGTTACAGCGTCGATTGCGACAAAAGATTTTCTTGTCAAGCAGGGAATTATTCCAGAAAATGTTTCTATGTAAATAAAAATAATATGGCGACGATAGCTATTATGATTGGTGGGGCAGTTGTTAATGCTCTGGCATTTAGTGGCTCTAATTATCTCTTTTCAAAAATGGGTAGAGAAGAATCAGCAGAAGAAATGAAACGTCACAATGAGGCAACAGAAAAACTTGCTCAAGCCCAGCAGGAATATGAAAAGAATAGAATTGAGAAACTTGATTTCATCAATGAAAAACTCAGGCTTGAAGGCCACGCACAACATACGTTTTCAAATACAGACGAAGCAATCAGGGAATACTATCTTGTCACAGGTGAAGACATGTCTATCCCGAAACCGAAACTAAGTGACTATTACAAACCAAGCACACAACAAAGAAATGGAGAGATAATTTTTGTTCTAGTGGGAATGACATTTGTTTATTTTACTGGAGTTTTTATTGCTAGAAAAAATGGCAGCCGAAAATAAACTATCGAAAATATATTACTCTCCATCAGGCTATTGGAAAGGAGCAACAGCTATTCAGAAATTACATGCCGCTGTGGGCGGAGATATAACACTCAATCAGGTCAAACAATGGTTACAGAGACAAGCAATTTGGCAGATATATCTCCCTGCTCCAAGAAAGATATCTAGACCTCATTTTGAGAATGCAACACCAAATGACACACACCAAATGGACCTCCTGTTCTTACCACATGACACAATAAGAAAGAAACGATACAAGTATGCATTAACTGTCGTAGACATTGCTTCAAGGTATAAAGACGCTGAACCCATATCTGACAAAACAGCCAGTACAGTTGCTACTGCTTTATCAAAAATATATAGTCGAGGCCCCTTAAGATACCCCAGACTTGTACAAGTTGATGATGGATCTGAATTTAAGGGCGCAGTTAATCAGTTATTTGCTAAGCATGGCGTACTGGTCAGACGAGGCATTCCAGGTGTGCACAGATCACAGGCAATTGTAGAGAACTTTAACAAACAGTTGTCAGAGAGACTTTTCAGTTACCAGTATTCTAAGGAACTCATGCATGACACCCGGAACACTGAGTGGGTTAAGAGATTACCACATGTGATAAAAGCAATGAATAATGAAGGCCACCCTAAACCCGCTGATGCTATTAAATTGAAAACAATTACAGAGCCAAAAACAATGTCAACCCCACCTCCAGACACAAGCTTGTTTACTAAACAGGTGAGATATTTATATCAGCCAGGGGAGGCTGAGAACGACGACAGACGCAGGGCAACAGACCCCATCTGGTCAACGTCTGTACACAATATAAAAAAAATAATTCCCGGCGCAGACGCAACAATATATTACCTGTACGACCCTGCACCCCAGAGGGCATTTGTCAGAGAAGAATTACAGATTATTCCCCCAGACACCGTTACTCATTTCAGTAACTAAGTCGTCAATTAATTCATCAACCAGTTCATCACAAATATCTTCAGATAACTTGAGTCTGTAATGACCTGGTGCATAAGCTTTCTCTTTACTATGAAACACTCGTTTTGTGTCCCCAACTGCAAGTGACTTTTTGTGCGTTTGAATTATTTCAAGATTGTGTTTGTTTGATCTCAGTGACTTGTTTGGATAATCAGGCATTAGTGCACCATCTAACACTTGCTTGTAATGTTCATGACGAATGTCTTTATTTTTTATTGCTGTTTTTTTTATTCCTTTGGCTTTCGACTGACTACCTTTCTGGTGCAGTATAGAATACATTTTGGATCTCAGTCCAACATACTCAACTATAGGCACACCATTCAGTTCATCCTTAAACTTACCAGGCACTTTCTTGTTTTGTGTGCTAAACAGCGGGTGATCTTTAGGGTAGTCGGACGTGTCATACATGTGTAACTCTGTTTTCATGTCTTCATAAAAGTCTTCAGTAGGCACGTCTATTATCATAGAGTCAGTGTCAGTGTATAACAATCGACACTCAGGATATTTTGGTTTGAAGTAATCATAATAAAATTCAAGCATCAACAGTTTTGACAACTCAAGAATTGCCATACCAATGAATACTGGCTTGTCCAGTTTAACAATCTTTTTTTTGAGTGACACAGCATACAATGATGAATGAAATTCTTTGTACCCTGTGTACTGTGGCTTACCTGTAAGTTTAATTGCACCCGATTCAGTTGTGACCAGTCTCACATCTTTGCGGTGATGAGGATTTTCCATTGTCTTGCCAAAACAGGCATTGTTCATAAGCTTAAAGAAGTCTTTGTCAAATGCAGTGTTGCCGTCTCTGGCACGAAGGGTTGTGTTCTTCATTATGTAATCTTTCATGAAAGCACTCTGATCAAATTGAATTCCTCTGTGAACTTTCTTTAGTACTAACCCATGTCTGATGTAAAACTGCAGCAAGCGGTAGTGACAAACGTAATTGAATTTGTCATTTAGATTTGGCACAAGCTTAGTGTCTTCTTTTTTCCCTGTCATACTCATTTTCTCAACAGCTAATGGATAATCATTATGATAATCATGTAGATGGTGCGGGTACTCCAGGTCTACTTCAAAGATCCAACCCTTTGGATCGTTTCGATCAAGATTCATAATATTGTTTGTTAACCCTGACTCTGTTACATCATACTGTGACAAATCATACAGACAAAAGTTTTTCAAGGGCAATAATTCACACATTGCCCAGCCATACAAATTATTAGCATCAAGGTACGTAATGAATGACCTTGACCCCGGGCTTGAGGGGTCAAAGGTGTCCAGATATTTATTGTTGGCTCTGGCGTAGTTATTTGCTGCAATACTAATCCCTCCTCTCAATCCGCGTTCTACCATTTCACCCATCGTACGATCAGACAACAGGTCTATAGATATCTTACTGGATTTCAAAAATGCATCCCATGTCATGCCAGGACTAGTGATGTAACAGGCTGGGTCAAGTCTGTAGTGTAACAAACCCTTCTCACGGTAACTTTCAAATACGTCTGCTAGCAAGCAAACGTCAGCTTTCAAGTACTGATCGTGGTAGTCACCAATTGTCTGACACCCCAACTTCCCCCACGCATCAAGTGCATGTTGATATTCAGAGTCAGAAATACCTTTTCCAGTTAGTGTAGAATAAAATTTCTCTTTTGGTGGCAGTCTTGTTTCTTCAAACACAACCCACTCACTGATGTACTCATACGGATACACACCTTTCTTAACCAAGTCTGACTCAAAATATTTACTTGTTATTGGATACTCAGTCAGCCCTTCTGCCAGACTAGCCAATCCTAAAGACAAATGTTGCATGGAGTCATAAAATGCTAATTTATCTAACCTAAAAGTTAAGTATTTCTCAGTTGTCTGGGCAATACAACTTATGTTTTTGTACGACTCATCCACAGCCTGCATGATGATGTGTGAATCATATCCTTTGAGATTGTGAAAAAAGATTGGTAACTTGTATGTCTTAGGATCTATTTTTAATTTCAAGTTACAATCACCATGTGCAGCACCTCTGTAATGCCCAGTTATGTGATCGTGGTCACGAACTTTATCACATCCTAAAGGCTGTTCACAAATCCAACACGTCTCAGCTGTATCAAATTTCAGTTTGTCTTCTTCTGTCATCACCAAAGGCATCTGACATGTTGTGAGATACTGTACTACCTGACTATACAGATGTCTCATTTCTGTTAAAAACAGACAAGATGCATTTTCACCCCTGTAGATAACAGGTTCTGAATGAAGACCGTCTGACCTAACAATAATGTATCCAAAAGAACACACCACTTGGTCACTCAGTTTTATAGTCTTTGGTAATGTCTCTGGAACATGACCTTCATACGGAACAACCAGTGATTCAAAATCTGCATACACTACAAACGGCAGCTTTTGTTGATTCCCATAGTTTTTAAAATACACTTGACTACCAGGTTCTGGATACTTAAGTACAGTTTGTATGTCATCAGCTGACCTACAATGCAGGACGTGTTTATGTGCCACTGCAATAGAAGAAAATCTTTGTAAACATCTCTTACACACTTCCTGTTTACCATTATGTTTTGATACATGATTATGAATTAGTCGTGACATACTCCTGATAATTGTGTAGTGGAAGTTATCACCAGAGCTTATTAATAACATGTCGACATGTTTATCTTCTGACTGCCCATATGTTGGGGCAATTGGAGATACTCTTATTGGTTGTAACTTGTTCTCAGATTCATTATCCCACACAAACACATTCACGGATATACCAGGATTTAGTTTTTCAAACAAATCTATGTCCTCTATTTTGACAGGGAACTCAATGCCACTAAAAACGAGTTCGTTTACAAATTTGGTGTAGTTAGATGCACGTTCAGGCTTTGATTTTACAAAGTGTAGTTTAGCAAGCACACACCACATGAAACAATAGTTGTCATTGTTCTGTATATTAACAACAGCCTTTTTGTTTGCAACCTCTGTTGGCAGTGGTATCCATGCTTTACCTAATATAGGATGATACCTAGACTGCTTTAATTGCAGTTCATGTACATGTCCTTCGTGCCAACCAGATCCTTTCATTTTTGCACTGTCAATTGCCTGTAGAAAGTCTGGTAATAGTCTGTCTCTAAACACATTCTCTAATTCTCTTCTTGTGTTAACTGTGTGTTGTCTTGTTGATATATACGATACAATCACCTCGCCGTCTACTCTAGTAAATTCGATTTTCGCAACAATCTGAATCTTCACACTGCCTGTAAGAAGATTTTGTTGTATGACAGAAAAAGAGTTTTCTATTGATTCGTAAACATTATTAGTATTGGATATAGGTAAGTTTGTTGTGTGAAACACGTTTCTTAAACCAGATGAGCCAGGGTTTGATGGGCCAGGGCTTTGAGCATTGTCCGTCATTTTTATTTGTCCGACAAAATAATAAAATAAAAAATATTAACGTTAACTCTGCTGGCTCACCTTGTGTAATACCACTTTATTAACTGTAACACTGTCAATATAAACATTTAGTTTGCGTAGTTGTTTAAATATGCTATAACAAACTTCCCCTAACCAGCCATAGTTGGTATCATCAACTTTAAAAGTAGGTGTCTTTAAATCAACTGTCATGTGCTCCACATTTGGATGCTCATCGACATAATCCAAAGTCACACTATATGTAACATATATTTCTGATGGTGCTGAAAGGCTTATGTAAGTCTGTTTGGGTGTTATTAAGTCAGTAAAGTGCATAACATCTTTGAAAAGGTGTGTGAGATCAAGCACCTGTATGATTTGTCCGTCTGTCATTTTTATTGGACAAACAAAAGAATAAATTAATTTACATCAATTTACTAACCCATAACCTGTGGGCTGATCTGTCTTTAAAATGAGCTTTAGATGCTTAGTTGATTTCAGTTTATTTTTTACATCATCTCGTTCATGCTTATTTGGGATGACATCATTCTCTCTGAGACAGTCTTCAAAGCTGTCACGATCCTTACAGTAAAACAAACAGATAAACTTTAACTGTTCTCGAAAATCTTTCAGTACAGCATTATATTTCTGAGTGAGAATCCATACACTTACATTTGCGTGTCTACCACTGAAGGCAAGTTCTGATAGAGTGTTTCTCTTTTTGACAATGTCTTTCTCTGCAGAACAGTCATCAACAATAAACAATGTTGACTGTCCTTCAAATTGCTTGTAAAAATATTGTAGGTAGTCATTCAGTTTTTTCTCAGGGTCGACTAAGTATATGTTGCTGTCAGTCCAAATGAATAAACGGTTGTGATAAGCTTTGTTGTGTTTTATTGTAGGACAAAATATTACAATGTTTTCAAAATGGTGGATGTATCTTGTTTGTAAGAGGTTAAGTACAAATTCAGTTTTCCCACACCCTGTGGCGCCACAAAATAATCCACAGTGTGGGTCGAGTGTCATTAAGCTCAGGTTCATTTTAATACACAATATAATTTTAATATATGTGTCCACTCAGTCTGCTTTCTGCAATATTGAGTTGTGCGTCATATATCAGGTACAAATATATGTTTATGGGTGCAGCAGTTTCAACCTTCTTTTGTATCTGAATTGTTATTCCATCACTACCATTCTCGACAGTTCGTCCTGACCCATGAAGATAGTCGTCATCTGTACTACGAAGATCTAGCCACAGTGCATATTTGTTTGTAAGGTATTGACCAATCCTAACATCATACAGATGTAGATCTTTGCACGCAATGTTTGCAGGTTTATCTCTAATCCTTCCACCCGCAAAATACTTTGTGGTTTCGTCATAGTGTTGATAAGGTAACATTCCTGAAGCGTACACTTGATTAGGGCGGCCTTCAATTGTGCAGGACAAATGTGTAATCTTAGGATTGTAGAATTTTTCTGAATCCCTTTTGTATGGACTCACCGGTTCAACAAACAACATAAGAATACCTTTCAGTGACCTGGCTGGTGTGTTCAAGTTTATGTTCCACATTGGGTCACTCTTGTCTTTGGGTATTAAACTATGTCTAATCACACGGTCATAATAAATTGGAAGTCTTGACTGATACTGATTTTGAATGAGTCTGGCTAGTTCAGTGTGTGTAACAATTTCATATTCCAAGGAAATGTTAGAGATCTTATATGTTGCATCTGTGGCAGATGATTTTATAACTTTGGAGTAGTCATTGAAAGTTAGTTCAAAGCTCAGACGGTCATTCAGTGCCCCTTGATAATAAGGCAAATGTGCTGTTAGGATTTCAAACTCAAGTGGAATGTAAAATCTGGTTCCATATGTTTCTGCTATAATAACTTCCTTTGGTACCCCAGTAGTTGTTTTGTCTCCAGCATTGATTCGAAGTTTACCAACATTATCAGACTGTATGCCTTGGTAAACACGGTCTTCTCGTTCTTCTCTTGTGAGCCAAAGATCTTTGTAACAGTAGAACACATCTGAGTCATCAAGACTAAACACTTCCTGTCCTTCAAGTTTTACTTTAATAGTTCTAACAATTGCTCTGCCAAGATTGTCAACCAGTGTTCTGTTTACGTCTGCGTCTGATGATAGTTCAATATTAAATGCAAGGCGTGCAGTGCCAGGAACAATAACGTCACTGGGTCCTAGGTTTGGAAACTTGACTGTAAGTGTTTGGTTCTGGTCTATGGTACTTGGATTGTTTGTGATGACGATTGATTGTCTTATGCCCTTAACACCCAGGGGTTCACGTAGTTTTCTGTATGGGTCTAACTTTGATCCGTAAGACTGTGTCATTTTTATTATGCACAATAAAAAATAATAAATTAATAAAACAATGGCAGCGGGAGGATTTAATCATGAAGATTTTGAAATGGATGACATGCATGTCTCAGATACCAGTATCACAGATATGACTGGAATGGTAACTAGTTCTAGTATGCATCACGAACTGCTAAAAGACAAAGTAAACTCATTTTATGACAGTGTTGGAGCGCGCCCAGATGTCTTGGATCCTAACCAGTTTGAATATGATAAAGGGCACTTATTTGTAAATACGGACAGAGGGAAAATATATCTAACACATAAAAATAATCCTTCTAAGTTTAGAGCTTTAAGTACAATTAAAGGTGAAGTCGGTGGTAACTCTGGGTTGGCAAGGTACCTTGGAATTGGAGGGTCTCCCGTTCCCCCAAGACTGGTTAGTGCTCTTCACGACACGCAAACAAAGTTGCCAACAGGGCAAGAGATTGAAATGGCACCAGTAACAAGCCTACCAGAAATAGCAAACACTGTGATACAAGAAACCTCATTTACTGAAGGGCAAATAAATGACGCTTTGAAAACAATAGATGATCCACCTTTGTCAATGAGGGAGATTATGGGATTGGATAAATCACTGCAGACAATAAGAGGTGAGATGGTCAATAATCTTGCCAAACTGGGAGAACTTGATAAACACATTGAACGTGAAAAAGAGAAACTGGCTACGGCAGACAATGGGAATCTTGACACAGAAATGAAAGAAAGAATTCAACACAGATTAAATGATTTGCAGATAGAAAGATCAGCGAGGTTAGAAGCGATTAGTATTGGAAGACAAAAACTAAAATCACAGGTCAACAGAATTAGAGAAACTATTCAAAAAATACTTCACGAAGACACTACTCTGGCTGAGAGACTAAAAACACTTTTCAGAGAACAGGGTATCACAATTGCCAGTTTAATTACAGCTCTGGGGTTTATTATCAGTACAGTTGTGTTGGCTGTCTCCGGCAGTGGTGGTGGTGGTCCAGCCCCAGCACCGGGCCCACCGGCTCCCACAGATCCAAAAGATTTACAGACGTGGGTAAAGAAACAGTTGTCTCACATATCAGACTTGCTTAAGAAATTGGCTCTGAAAGCAGTGGACGCTTTGCCTGGCATAATTGGTACTGTTGTCAGCTGGTTGATTAGTACAGCGGCAAAGGTAGTTGGGTTTATGGCAGAGCATGTGTGGGTCTTTTTGGTTACAGTAGGAGGGTTGATGGTGGGTTATTTAATGAAACAGATAAAGAAGTAATACTCCTAATCCAGTGAGGCCTATTACCAATGCAGTTCTTTCCGACTCATGTGTGTCAGGGGTTGGTGTTGACTGTACTGGTTGTATGAGTGTCGGTGTTGGGGCTGGGGCCGGGGCCGGGGCCGGGGGTGTTACCGTCTGTAATGATTTTAAGGGCTGAACATGTGTGGTTGTGGCCCCTAAGTTTACAGATTGATTGAAACCTAGTTTTTGACCAACACCTGCAACAATGATTTCATTATTATAATTTGTTATTGTTCCCATTTGGAGTTGAAGGTCAGATGGTAACATGTATAACCCGATGCCAACTACAAAGTCAACTTTTGATCTGGCATATCTGAGTACGTCTTGGTAGCGTTGTATGCTTGATGGGAGATCAACTGATGAATTTACTGAATCTTCAAGATTTGCAAGAAACTGTTTTTGTGCTTCAAACTTTCCACTTCCATTCAAAATGTTTGATTTTGTTAATGATTGTGCTCCTAGTATACACCAGACATATGTTCTGATAGACTCATTTACGCGCTCAACTCCTGCTTGAGTAAACCCGTCAGATTTATCTAAGACAAATGTGGTCCACGCATTAGTCTGCTTCTGCTCTATTGATCCTATCCAGACTTCAGATTTTGATGAGAATGAAGTGTAACCAGGGTAATAATCTTGTGGGTATTGTCTGTGACTAAAAGCGTAATACAATGTACCCATGCCATGGTGATCATCAAGTTTTTGTGTGAAGTCATACTTTGTACTGATATTAAACTCATTACAGATGCGTTCAAATGCTTTCATATCCATAGGGTTATTAAACCTGTTGAAACTGGATTCAGTGGGCAGTGGTGTATGAAGTTCTGACAGTATACGTCTAAGCTGGTAATAAACATGAAAATGATACACAGATCTAATCAGTTTGTTTGAGTGATTCAAGTGGTCTGTAAATGAAACACCACAGCCTGTAGTTGAACATAGTATTGCAAAGTTGAGTTGGTTTTGAAACATCTGTAGTGGGCTTGAAGACCACTTTCTTGCAGTAGAGTCATCTGTTATTGGAGGGTTTATGTAATGGTCAAATGGATTCGGTACTTTCACTTGAAATAAATCTTGTACGCTTGCGTCAGACACAGCTATGTCAAGCTGATTTAGTTGAATTATTTTCTGTTCATAAGTAGGTGCAACATTATATTTGGCATTCACATTGAATTGAAATGCGTTTGTAGTGGTGATGGTTGGTGATTTAAATTCCATCCTTTTTTATATGAGATAATAAAAATGTTTATTACCTTAACAAATCTTGACACAAGCAAACCAGTGTGGTTAACTAATGGGATTGATAATCGGGATGGTAGCAAGGCTGCAGCTATCCATGAATTGTTCTACACAGTAAAATGGTTTAATGTAGAAGATAATATATATAATAAAGTAATTTTTGATGGTAAGACTGAAGCTATACCACCTGGGTATTATGACTTTTGTACTATAGCTGAATGGTTTCAAAGTAATTTTAAAATTAAAGCAACTTTAAATCCAGCTAACCTACTTGTTACATTAGAATTTTTGACACAAAATTGGTTAAGGATCTCAGATAGATTTGCATATTTACTTGGATTTTATATTGATGAAGATTGGTGGAGAACAGATGATTTAGATGAATTTAAGTTTGGTATTATAACAATGAAGATCAAAAAACTAAAAATAACTGGAAAACGTCCTGTCAATTTGTCAGTACACACAGTGCTAAATGTTTATTTGAAAGAACTAAACACATCTGAGAATGTTCACAATGGAAAGCCTTCAACTTTGTTGAGATGCTTACCTACTGGAACTGCTCCGTATTGTGAAAGTGTAGTTGTTAGATTTCCTAATTTGCAGTTTAAGAAATTAGGTTCTAGTTTCTTTGAGTCACTGAGTATATCTGTAACTAATCAGGATGACAAACCAGTTCTTATGCATGATTTTAGTGTTGTGTTGGAAATTAAATAATTTTATTTTTGTTTATAAAAAAATGAGTGGTCTTGGTCCAAAGCGAACAATCATACCAGTTGCGTGTCCGGTTACAGAGTTGAAAGATTTGGCAGACGTACAGGATTTTGAGAAGGAAGGAGAAATTGGAGAAATATATGGTTTTGAACTTGATTCCTTTGGCATGTACAAGAGGAAAGTAATTGTTGACATGAAAGACGGTGAAAAACAGATTCCTAAACTTGGTCAGCTACGTGATGTTACTGTACCTACTCCACCCGTAAATAATGCGCCTTACAACTTAATACATGTGGGAAATAAGTGGGTGGTTTCACCTGTACCTGTTCCACCGCCCACAATTGACTGGGACATAAAGTTGGAATTTATTAGTCCTTATGTATACACTGATGATGAAGGCGCCTTAGTGTTTAGGAAAGTTGTTAATTCTGGGCCGCTTATTGTAAGCCTTGTTCCAAGCTTTGCCCCAGACAACAATAGCAGAGAAAAACTGAAAGTTGAAAATTATGAGAAACGGCGGTATCTTCTTACAACTAGAAAGGGTAGATCAGATACTTCTGTTGTGTTTATGCCAGCAAGCTTAGTCGTGGCTAGAGAAGTGACAATAGTATTTGAAATTATCATGAAATCTGTTGCTACTGCTAAAGAGGCTCAAATTGCGCAGGGAATTAAACTTACATGGGACGAAACAGTAACAGAATCATCAAAGGTCTTTATTGCTATTACAAAAAATGTTGATGTTATTAATGTTTCGAGCAGTGTTCCAGCTGTCAAGGTGGTGGTCGACAAAACAACTTTTGTTCGTCTAACTTACATAAACCTTGAACACATTGATCTTGTTGCATTTTATTATGCCAGCAAATTGTATACTTTTGAAGAGTTGCAAAATGTAATTGCTGATTAAATAAAAAAAAATATTTGTCAATAAAAAAAAATGGTAAACTTCTATCCGCAACTACCAACGCTTGATCCGACTGAAACAAATGTGACGACTAAAACAACACTTGCACCTGATCCACATATGCCAATTGCTTCAGATAAAACATTACAGGCAGATGCATTCAGATTAAATAATATTACAGAATCTTTGAAATATTTGGAGAGTGAGGAGGCGAAATACTCACGGTGCAAAAGGAGGTATAAGTCAGTATTTAATTCTGTTCAAAACACTTCTATGGCTATTGGTGCAGTTTCAGCTTCATGTTCTGTAGGGGGTATCGTTCTGTTCGCCACAGGAATTGGGAGTTTGGCTGGAATAGCAGTTGAGGCTGTTAGCGTTTCTACATGCCTGGCTTGCTTTGGTTTGGAAGCCTTGAACAAGAGGTTTCACACGAAATTACAGAAACATGAAGCATTGAGTACGCTTGCTGGTGCAAAGCTGAGCAGTATGAAACTTATTATCAGTAAGGCATTGAACGATAATTTTATTGATGACGAGGAATTTAAGAGAGTCCAGGATGATTTAAATAATTACAAGAAACAGAAATCTGAAATACAAAATAAAATGCGTAGTCAATCTCCTGTGAATGTTGAAGAACTTAAGGCCAGTTTTTTAGCAGAGGGAAAAAGGATAGGGGTACAGGAAACCACAGAAAAACTACACAATCTTTTAAACAAATAAAAATCAGATTTGGTAATCGTTTATTAATGACATACACTTCACAGAAAAATGACATGCCACCTAACTATTTAACCCCATCAGCACCATCAGCACCACCTGACTATTACTAAAAAAAAGTTTTTTCATTGTCCTTGTATCTTGACAAATCTGTCCGAGTAAGTTGTGACTTAAGTCAAGAACTTACATTTTGTTAGTTTAAGTTCTTATAAGTTCTTGACTTAAGTCACTTAATAACTAATTATAGGTTCTTAAAAGGTTACCTGTAAAGTTATCTGTCAGTTATAAGTGACTTTGGAAAATTTGTTAACAAGTATCTGCAGGTAACTTAAATAATTTGTTATCAAGTGCATATAGCAATGTTTTTTTTTGTGTGTGTGTGTGTGTGGTTATTATTTAAATAACTGTTTTTTTTTTTTTTTTTTTTTGGGGGGGGGGGGGGGGGGGTATTGGCACAGAGGCAATGAAAAAAAAATGTTTTTGGAATCTTATATTTTATATCTCTAACACACATATATACACGCACGCACACATGCACTCACACAGGCACACACACATACACACAAACACTCACACGCACACACGCATACGCACGCATACACACATACATACACACGCATACACACAAACACTCACACGCACACACGCATACGCACACATGCATACACACACACACACTCATACACGCATACATACACTCACACGCACACACGCATACGCACACATGCATACACACACACACACTCATACACGCATACATACACTCACACGCACACACGCATACGCACACATGCATACACACACACACACTCATACACGCATGCACGCACACATACACGCACTCACACATACAGACTCACACACTCACACGCATAGACAGACAGACAAACAAACACAAAATCTTTATTCTGCATGAATATTGTAGACTCGTCCGCAAAACACCGCGGGCCGTATGACACGCGAAACACCGACTGTGTACTCAAATCGACACTGTGCACTTCGTCCCGTCACTAAGGCTCTACGTCATGTGTTTACGTTAGATACCTGTCCCCAGTGGGGGACGAATCGCTAAGGACATACGTCATATGTTTACGTTAGATACCTGTCCCCAGTGGGGGACGAATCGCTAAGGACATACGTCATGTGTTTACGTTAGATACCTGTCCCCAGTGGGGGACGAATCGCTAAGGACATACGTCATGTGTTTACGTTAGATACCTGTCCCCAGTGGGGGACGAATCGCTAAGGACATACGTCATGTGTTTACGTTAGATACCTGTCCCCAGTGGGGGACGAATCGCTAAGGACATACGTCATGTGTTTACGTTAGATACCACGATATGAAGGCTTGACCAGGGCGCTGAGTGATTTATAAATCAATTATTCAGATACAATGCAAAAAAACACATTTCTTTGACAGCGTGCTACAAGTGGGCTGACCAGGGTGCCGTTTTGTAAATCAATTATTCAGATACAAAGCCAAAATCATTTTTCTTTGCCAGTGTGCTACAGGTATACCCCACCGTCTGTCTTGTTACTAAAACCTATGTAAAATCCGTTTTCAATTCACTTGCAAAAAGCAAGCTACTTGCATGAGCGCGGCGAAAACACCTCACACTTGGTCCATAACATTTGGGATAATACAAACATAAAAAGCATGGTTACGGGCCGTTAAGGCCACGCCAGAGCCTTTGTGCAACGTGACAACACAAACAACAAATAAGATTATGGTCCTCCAGAGCCTTTTTGTTCAATTTCAGTTCTGAACAAGGTTACGGACCGTTTAAAACAAAAGGTTACGAGCATTTAAAGCCGCGCCAGAGCCTTTGTTTTAAACAGCAATATTATGGTTCTTTTGGTCGTGCCAAAAACTTTTGTTCAATTTCAGTACCGAACAAGTTTATGAACCGTTCAAAACAGTAGGTTACGGGCCTTTTAAGCCACGCCAGAGCCTTTGCACAAACAAAACAAACAAACAATAAACAAGGTTACAGACCAGCGTCAGGGGTTTTTCCAAAAATCGGCTATTTCCCGTATTTTCAGCATTTGTTCAATTTGCTCCCGCAAACTAAACACCTTTTGGAAAGACAGTGCAAGAAAATGAAATTTGGGGTACCCTCGTAGCAGCCTGGCTAGAACACACAACCGATGAGCATACGACTTGGAAATTTTTACGTTTACTTTTAGCCAATCTGGCCAGTTCAATTTAGTTTGTTTTCGTATTTTCTGTATTTTAAGGATTTCAGCACCTTGGATTAGCCACTCTCCATAGCAGATTGAAGCTGAAATGTTTAGGCGTTTGGTTTCCTGAAGTATTTTGTAGCCATCTTCCAAATTCTTTTTTAACATGTCTAAAGTAAATATGGTCAAATCGCAATGTTCTACTCTACTGCACGCAGGCGACTTGCCATCAGAAAGATTTTGTCTAAAGAACAAATCTAGTTCTTTTGGTTCTTTATTTGTCTTTTGTTTTTTCGAACCACTGTTGAGTATATCACTCAAATTTCCAAGTGGTTTCCCCGGTTTTTCAAGCCAAAATTCCGGAGTTTTGTTCAAAACGGAATGAATGAAAGCGGTCATTTTTTCATGGTATTCACCATGAGATCGCAAGATTGTCACCTCTTCCTGAGTCCAATTCATTTTTGAAATGAGCGAATGATAGTTAGCGTAGCCTGGGCAAATAAAACTAGACCGGTCTGGTTAACTATTGAACACTCCGTAAGACTTAGCGCAATGCAGACTCAGTACCGCGAGACCTGTCTTGTTTCTAAATGTGACAAATCAGTTAAATAGGCAATGAACTATCGATCTTACCGTCGTATATATTCGCAAGATTTATCAATCACTGAATATCACCTCTGAGAATCAAGTCAGTCCTCAAAACACGTCCCGTCTCCTACAAAGCCGCTTAACAGAAAGAAACTCGACCCGCTTGGTGTTTACAAACTAACACGTGACCGTTGCCAGGAGCCTTCGACGGTGAGAGCGCGTTTATGACTAAGGGAAGTAACTGTGTTTGTCGTTTTGCTTTATAACCAAACGTTACATCCCTTTTGTCTGTGCTATCGGAAATACCTGTAATTGGCTAAGTAATCAATAAACTACGCATTGCAAAATGAACACACTTACATAATCGATGGATTAATTAGCTCAGGTGTTAATTTTGCTTTAGTCATGAATGACATTAATTTTGGAAACCTTTATTTTACTGAAAAAAATAAGCAGAAACCTAAAAAAACGGGGTGCGTCATTAGATGAGCGATTTGTGATCAAAAACACTGGAAAATTGACGTCGTCAAAAAAATCTGTTGTATTCTCCATCCTTATATCTCTGTTGAAAGGTTTCGTCGCTTTGTCGGATAATTTGCTTACCCTGCCTGTCGCGGCCTGTTCCTCCTCAGTCAAGTGGGCAGCCAGAGGGTTGGGTGTTGTGGCACTGCTGGGATTCGGGCTTGTTGGGGTGGAAGTCTTCGAGCTTTCCTGGGAAGCCAGAAACCTGTGTACAGCAAAATGCAAGCTGGTTTAAAAGCGGAAAAGATAACGAATGAACTAAAGAACGGAAGAACCAACCAATAATATCAACACATCCACCTGTTCATCCATCCATCCATCCAACCATCCAGCCAGCCAGCCAGCCACTCATCTATCCATCCAACCATCCATCCATTCACCCACCCACCCACCCACCCACCCACCCATTCATGCATCCGGCCATACATCCATCCACCCACGAACCCACCTACCCATGCATCCATTCATCTATGCATCCACCCACCCACCCATTTTTCATCCAGCCATCCATCTAGCCGTCCCATAAAACCTGCCACCCATGCATCCGTGCATCCGAGCATCCATTCACCCACCCACTCACCCATCCATCCATCAATGACAAAGACAAAATAATATTTACCCATTTTCCCTCCTAAAGACTATCTCGTCCCCTGACGTCCCTCCCTCGGAGGTGCTGGTGACAGACTCCACGTGTTCCAGTATTCGCCTCCTCAGTTCCAACACTGGACAACCGGGAAGAAAAATAAAATCATGAACGGTACACTGTAGACGAGGAAAGCGTTAATAGACACAGTATTCATGCCAAGGGAAACAACCTAACGCATGACACACACGAAAAGCACGTAACAAATAAGTTCCCTTTGCACCTTCCTCCAGGCACCAACTAGAGACAATCCCTAACTCATATGACTGATGACTGAACGCAAAAGAGACCCAGCTTTCTAAGGAACATTGATACAAAGTAGTGTAAGCAAATGGCATCAAAACTCATGAGCCCCGGCAACTGTAAGCAGGAGGCCTCGATCTTCATGAGACCCCGCCACTGTAAGCAAGAGGCATCGATCTTCATGAGACCCCGCCACTGTAAGCAAGAGGCCTCGATCTTCATGAGACCCCGCCACTGTAAGCAAGAGGCATCAATCTTCATGAGACCCCGCCACTGTAAGCAAGAGGCCTCGATCTTCATGAGACCCCGCCACTGCAAATAAGAGGCCTCGATCTTCATTAGACCCCGCCACTGTAAGCAAGAGGCATCGATCTTCATGAGACCCCGCCACTGTAAGCAAGAGGCCTCGATCTTCATGAGACCCCGCCACTGCAAATAAGAGGCATCGATCTTCATGAGACCCCGCCACTGTAAGCAAGAGGCCTCGATCTTCATGAGACCCCGCCACTGCAAATAAGAGGCATCGATCTTCATGAGACCCCGCCACTGTAAGCAAGAGACCTCGAGCTTCATGAGACCCCGCCACTGTAAGCAAGAGGCCTCGATCTTCATGAGACCCCGCCACTGTAAGCAAGAGGCATAGATCCTCATGAGCCCCGCAATTGCGGGGGCTCATGAGGATCTATGCCTCTTGCAGCTGGCTCGTGTTCAAATTACCTTCAGGGTCATCTTCGTTGTCAGTGTCCTCGGACGCGGACAAGACATTGTGGAGGTACTGGGCCAGCGCCCCGTTGCGCCGCATGAGCTGAAGGTAGGACCCGCTCTCCACGATCCTCCCGTCCTGCATCAGCACGATAGTGTCCACCAGGGGCAGCCAGTGTACTGCATGCGTCACCAGAATGCGTGTCTATGAAACCAATGAAACCTTATTAAAGAGCGGTTGAAGCATGCATTGAAGGTGTCAAAGAGATATATCAATAGCACGCCACATATAAAGTAATATGTATAATAACAATGATATTGTAAGCTGTGATTGCATTGTTGTATTGTGTGGATAAAAGCTGTTTTACTTTATATGTTTATTATTTTCCTACTGAGACAAGACGGTTTAATTTCTCATTTGATTGGGCTTAATACATTATTTGAATCTTGAGTCTTGAATTTGAATATATCTGATGCAAAATATGCTGTATTTCATCCTGATACACTATTGCTTGAAATAAATTTGACTATGACAGCTCAAGGTTGGTGCCAAAATAGCTTAGCGCCTCAGGCACCAAGCTATTCTGGCACCTTCCTTGAACTAAAAATGGTTGATCTACACTACTCATCAAAAGAAACTTTACTACGTTTTTGCAGACAATATTTCTCCAATGCCTGAAGATTTTGAAACAGTGATTGCACCAACGAAACGCTTGTGTATTTGTTTTACAAATGTAGCAAGCTGCATTCTTTTTCGTTACAAACCTGTGAACGCGACACCCCCGAAACGAAAAGTTGCATGGTAACATTTTCATTTGAGGCACGTTGTTTTGTGCGCACTTCCACCGTTCTTAAATCTGATTTTGGAGCTTAAAAGTTAAGCAACGGGTGCATGTGGGGTGAAAAGAGGTGGGGGGCGGGGAGGGCAGATCATTCTACCCCGGCACACACACACACACACACACACACACACACACACACACACACACACACACACACACACACACACACACACACACACACCAAGCAAAGCAGACACTACCTTTGAACTTCTAAATACTGTCGATCGTGATAGTTAAAGTGGCTGCCCTTGAACTATCATAACTGATCCATCTCCTGCACATAGATGGCCGTGCTTGCGTCCCCAATAAGTCTAACAACACTTGTGCATGCAGCTACAAGTAATGTGTTACTTTTGTACCTGAGTACCGGTGGCTGCATGCACAAGGATGTTAGAAGAGATGCTGTAGTACATCAGGGTTGAATGGGTTAATGCGAAATGAGTTCACTTGCGAAGGAACACACTCGCGACTGAACCCGACTCAAGGGGTCTTTTTGTCGAGGGGGTGGGAGTGGGGATGGGGTGGGGCAGGAGATGTTTCTTTCAGACCACAATAGAAATAAATTGTATTTCAAAATTAAAGACACTTCACCTCTGAAGAAAAATGAAAATCTCACTGATGACCTCTTAAAATGCGAAATCAGATTTAAGAAGCTTTCATTAAACAGATGTGCGCGAAATAAAACGCGTCTTAACGAAATTCTCACATTGCAACTTTTTACTTTCGGGGTGTCGCGCTCACAGGGTTGTAACGTACAGTAGACATTACAGGTCGCATTGTAAAGACAAAAGAACAAGTCATTTGCTCGTGCAATCTGAATTACAAAACCTTTAGGCATTAGAAAAATATGATTTGCAGAACTTAGTAAAGTTTCTTTTGATGCGTAGTGTATCTTGTTATTGGTAATGTAGCCTTCATAGGACAATTTTGATTAAAAAAAATCAGCCTCAGGATTTAATGGGTTAAACACAGGCAGCTGAGTCAGCTTCATCTTAACATATCGACAACAAAGTGTTCACGCAAATTCCACTACATCTAGACATCGCATATATGGATCACTTGTTGACTGTTCAGTCTGAATAATTTCCATGTCTAGCTAAAGGCGCACCAAACTGCACTTTCCCTGTCCAGTGCTTGCGTACCTTGCGTTTTAGCATGCCTTTGTCGCTGATGACCCGGCGGAAGATGTGTTTGCCCACGTGACTGTCCACGGCGGAAAGTGGGTCATCCAGCAAATATAGGTCAGCATCTGCGTACACTGCACGTGCTAAACTGACACGCTGTTTCTGACCTCCACTCAAGTTGATGCCCTGTAATAGAATACATTGTACACCCCAATAGGACATAATACCATTATTGGCAACATTTAAACCCTTCACGGCAAGTGGACGCAGATTGTGTTTCTGAAACCATTATCAGTCATCGTCAAAAATTCCTAGCCGTCAAACAAACAAGATGAGGATTTCATCCGAAAGTCTACCGTATTGTTAGGAGCTCACATGCGTTACTCTTTTAATAACATTCAGAGTTGTTCATATTTTTAAGCTTATCCTTCTGATCCATTTCCCTCCTCTCTAAGCCAATCTCTGATCAACACACATGCCGGCGCACACAAATAAAGACGGACACACGGCGCTTTCCGCCATTAGTACGCTCTGTGGGTTCGTGTAGCGACAGGAATCTGAAGAATAATAGCATTAGCAGCAAAATAAGCTTGACGTCAAGGCATCCCTAGTCTCACAATGCTGTGTACACAGTGTCTCATTTGATGTTTCACCGGCTCAGGCATCCGAAAGGCACGCAGCCTCTTCCAGGGCTGACTGCTTACTTCCACACAGCTTCTGCCAGGGCTGACTGTTTGATGGGAGTATATAGTGGATCCAAAACGTGCAAAAATGAATTAATTATTATTCAGAAAGTTGAAGAGGTACTGACAACGCTGGGTTACGAACTCATCCAATGTCTATTTCAAAGTTAGCTGTCCAAAATCTCAAGTGAATTGAACGAAAACTACGGACTGAAATGTGGGTCAACCGACTTTCTATAAGCGGTCTTCCTAAATAAAACTGTCAGAGAGAGAGAGAGAGAGAGAGAGAGAGAGAGAGAGAGAGGTTCGGCGTAAGTAGGCATGACGTAATTGTATCGTCTTACTTCACTGTCAGGCCGCCTAGGTTCGTCATTTGCATGCTACGGAACGTGCTCCGACCAGCCCTATCTCAAAGTCTACCGTAGACCAAAAAAAGACTAATAAATTAATAAATGGCTACAAAGTGGTTTCAGCAATTGTTATTTAGTCGTACCTGTCCACAGTAGCAAAACGTCTTCGGCCCACGACGTCCGTGGTGGGCCCGTGCACAGCTGTGCGCGGACCCGCTGCAGCCATCGTTGGCCCGTGGACCTTTCCTTATTGGGGTGCGACGCAGCTCATTATTAACAAATCAGCAGCACGCCCATTCCAACAACAAAATAAACAATGAATATTAATGCATATAAAATTTACCTTTTCTCCAATTTCTGTCCTATCCTCGCCCGGAAGTATAGCCAGATCAGGCTGCAATGCGCATGCGTCGAGAACCTTGCGGTACTTCTTGTTGTCCATGTCTTTACCGAAGAGGATGTTGTTCCGCACTGAATCGTTCTGGATCCAGGCTTGCTGCGGTACGTACGCCGTACTTCCCTGAAAAATACACGAATACATGCATATTTTTTTTCATTCTAAAAAGGAGAAAAATGGCAAATTATGTTCAGAAAACACACGACTGAAGTACAAAATACTGTAGGCCAAATCGAAAATTTTACCAGACCACCTATTAAACCCAACAGCCCTTTTCTCTTTAGAGTCCAAAATAGCTCAGGCGGTTAAGCGTCGGAGCAGGAGAGTGAAGGGAATCGCCGGGTCGTGGGTTCGAATCCCCGTCCCGCCCCGGTAGCTGGACACGCAATCCAGGGGGAAAAGACGGGCTTGTTCAATAGCATGTCCGTTGAAAGGTCCTGGTAAAACAAAGTGGCACAGTTGGAGTGCGCCTGAGTTGATCAGTGTTCAGGACGTACTCCATAGGAAATAGATTTCCCTGTCCCCCATAACCCGCCCGTTAGGGCCGTCCATTATCACTTCGGTGTCGTGGACGTTAAACCCGAACTAACCAGCCCTTTTCTCCGAGGGGACAAACATCATTACTGCGATGGTCCACATCCGAAGCCGGGTGATGATGGGCGTCGTTTTGCCTGAGCTTTCTCGTGCGTTCATAGACTGTAAATATAACTCGAGCCAGCGAGAGAGATTCTTACAGCCCTTCCGACCGTGAGAGCATTACAAGGATCTATGATCTTTGAAAAACGTTCTCCAATATGCGAAGTTACCCCTGGAGTGGGAGGCAGTGACTATCGATGTATATTAAAAGACTGCTATGGATTATGTAGCAGTAAACCACTGCTCGGCACACTTTAACCCTCTTAATCCTAAGGTCCCGTTTCACAAATTTTGGAGTTGACACCTGACAACTATGTACCAGTTGCAGGAGATAGATGGACCGTGACGATTCAAGAGAAGTGCCAGATAACTTGGGGCCTTCAGGCGCCAAGCTAATCTGGCACTACCCTTCAATTATCACGGTCCATCAATCTCCAGCGGTACGGTCTTGGGCCTAAATGGGTTAACTAATTCTAGAAGTGCTGCATTCAAATACATGTCAGTGACCCCCACAAAGATAGTCGCTCAATACATGTACTGCTGCAACGGGGTTTAGGTAGCTGCCTGACAGTCCCTGCGCTTAATGATCGATTGCTACCCCTTTCTCAAGATTCTGCATTGTGAGACACGTGACCTTGACACTGTTGACTGACCTTCACGAAGACCTTGCCTTGTCGACAGTCAATCTCCCCCAGTATGGCCGCCAGCAGAGAGGACTTGCCGCTGCCCACGCTGCCAACCACAGCCACTAGTTCTCCTTCCGAAACCTCCAGGTTGATGCTGCAACGTAAACAAATAACCCCTTCACTGCCGAGAAAACGGGAGCACGATCCAACGGCAAGAGACATAGATCCTCATGAGCCCCCGCTTTGCGGGGTCCCATGAGGATATATGTCTCTTGCTGAGACTAATTTGTACGATCCATATTCGTTGAACTAAGATGTCAGAAACATAACATGTGTATTGTGACAGTGCAGTGGTTAAAGGTGCTCTGACAAACTCAGCTCTGATTATAGGCAGAGAACGGGAAGTCCAGTTCGTGGAAAAGCCACATTATTCATTGAAATACAAAGAAAGTCTTGTTGTTCACGAAAACCTGTGCCTGCCTAAGGGATAGCTAGTGTCAAAAACGTGAAACGTTTAACGTTAAGGGCTTAACGTCTTTTGTATACCACGAGGTAATTTCAAGGACGGGGCACCGAAAAGAGCTCTGTACAAATTTTGAACCCAGCTTCGAACGCACTACCTTTTTGGATGAGAGTCGAACACTCTACCAACTGCCAGAAAGCTAATGTCGACATCCATACACTGACACGCTGCAGTTAATTTACACATAATTATACACGAGTAATAATGTAATGTTCACTCTAATAAATTTTGAGATAAATGCAGATGTATACACAGTACCTGCTGTTCATACATTCGTACATTGATACACTTCAGTTGGTTTACACATAGACACGTGTAATAATGTAACGCTCACTCTAATTAAGTTTGAGATACATTGTACATACAGATGCATACATTGTATCAGCTTCTGGAGACTGGGCGGCAATGATCGTTCAAAGGAATTGCCACACGACCCTTGAACTACTCCAGCCGATCCATCTCCCGCTGTTTTGTTTGATTCATTCTAGACATGCCGCATACGGATACGCGGCGTAAGCGGCACATCTCGAACTGAATGAGTTAAGGGTGAAGGGATTGAATCTCAAGCATCTGTGATAATCGTCTTACCCTTGGAGCGTGGAGCGGCCTTTCATATCCCAATTGAACAATCCCCTTTCAATGCGCACAGCAAAGTCTGCAAACAATATCATAATTTCTGCCGTTGCAGGGCAAGGGTTAGTATGTCCATGTTGGAGGAAAGCGAGATTATCATTGTCACTTAGTGAAAGTCGCGCTTTTCTCAACAACACTTATTCTTTTTGTCAGATAACGGTGGATATATGTTTTAAAGTAATGATATATACATGCATAATGTATACTACACTTTCACAAACAGCAAGCTCGTTCTACTTGATAATATACTCTTCATGTTACCATAATTATATGGGTTTTGTACGACAGACCTATTTTTCATCTTAAATTGCACTTAAAGTCAGCTCGTAACTATTCTGACTCTACCCTTGAACTATCATGGTGGATCTTGCTGCAATGTGCAATCATGCCTTAACCCTTTGTATGTCGGCAGCGCTTTATGTCGCGACGATTCCCGCTACCGACAGTCAGAGGGTTAATGAGCTGACATGATTGGGCCGGGAGCAGCCCCGAGAAAATATAATAAACATGGCAGATAGTCTGACCTGATATGGTGGTCCTTGTTACAGCACTATCATCCAGCTCTCCCAGCTTGAGAAAACGATGTATCCGCTTGATGGACACGCTGGCCTGAACAAAGAACGACACTAAGGCTTTAATTTCAAAATTCAACATAAAAAATTCAAAATTCAAAGTGCAAGGTTCAAGGTTTACGTTTGAAATAAAATCCGAATAAGTCATTGAGTTTGAATCAGTGTAAATGTTCCTGTCCTCTGTAAAACAATGTTGACAGATTTAATAATAATAATAATAATAATAATATAATAATAATAATAATAATAATAATAATATAATGAATAACATATACAACAATAACAATGATGATGATGATAATAATCATCATCATCATCATCATCATCATAACAATAACAACACAATAACAACAACATAATAATAATAATAATAATAATAATAATAATAATAATAATAATAAATAACAACAACAATAACAATGGTGATAATAATAATAATAACCACAACAATACTAACAAGGAAGATGATAATAATAATAATAATAATAATAATAATAATAATAATAATAATAATAATAATATATTAATAATATATTACTCAGAATAAAAAGATAAAAAGAAGAAAGAAAGCAAAGGATCATCATTATTACGACTATCATTATTATTAATATTCACCACCGCTACCACCACAATCATCATCATCATCATTAACATCATCATCATCGCCATCATCATACCCACCACCACCACCATTACGAACATTACCTGTGCTGTAAAGGCGACGGCCTCCGGTACAAAGGCGATAGGAAACTGCAGGATGTTAAACAGCGCCAGAGTCACGAACGCTTTGTTAGCGTCAAGTCTCGCCTCACTGTCACTCAGCACGTACGTCGCGAACGTCGTCAAGGTCACCTTGACAACACAATTCGAAAAAGGTAATGAAACATTGTGAAGATAAAAACGTCTACAAAACACGCAAAAGTAAAGAACTTCACTTCCAGTGGTCGCAGCCTGAAAACTTGCATAACCCATTTCGATGTCAGTAGCACTTTTTTGTCGCGATGATTTCGACAGATGATTCCAAGGTCACATTGGAAACAAAATCCGAAAAAAAAAAAGTAATCAAATATATTATGAAGAAATTAAAACCTCTGCAAAACGCGCGAAAGTTATGCACTTCACTGCCAGTGGTTGCAGCCTGAAAACTTCGTTAATTAACTCATTCTACCCCAGACACACTACGACAAGATAAGGATCGACCATGATAGTTCAAGGGTGATGCCAGAATAGCTTGGCGCCTATGGGCGCCAAGCTATTCTGGCATCACCCTTGAACTATCATGGTCGATCTGTGTCCTGCACTGCAATGCAGTCTTCAGAGAATAACGGCAAAATTTGGGGATTTCGGTGTTGGGGTAGAATGAGTTAATCCTTTAGGTGTCGGTACCGCTTTTCTGTCAAAAAGCGCTACCGACACCCAAAGGGTTGAGTCAGTCAACGTTAAAGAGCCCCAGCCATCGGGAGAACTGGATACAATATTGGTGCCAGCAATAGGCATAGATCCTCATGAGCCCCCGTACTTCTGGTGCGGGAGCTCATGAGGATCTACGCCTCTTTAGGACGTCACCTTGTTGCTAGGACGGCTGGGGCTCCTTGGCGTTGAAAGAAACCAATATTATAGAAACTCAGATTGTATAGCCAAGCGGGCTAATGTATGATTTTTATGTAACCGGGTTAGGTTAGCTGATAATCAGGTCAAGAAATGAGGGAGGCAACAACGTCGAAGACAGGGGTCGCTGTGACATGTCTTTATTGCGGTGTAGAAAACTGAAGAAACTGAAGAAACAGCGCAGAGCTAAGAGGGAGTCGACATTGTAGTTCTTCTTAGTTGTATCGTCATAGCGGCACGAGTGGTCTGTGGCAAACGGCTGAGTGGTACTGACGCGGTTGCGTCCCCTGAATAGACACTGAATACCTAGTGGTCTAGAAGTAAGCCGGAGGGGTTGGACTAACGCAGGCCTCAATGATAGCAATACCTTGCGAGACCTTACATTGAAGGAAAAACCACTGAATAATAACACACACCACTTTTGCAAACAAAGTCGTGATGCAACCAACAAAATTACATCAGATGGGTTATGAGAGCCGGGTGTACCCGGTCACATTTATATTTTGTAATTTCGTGCTGTATTTTTGCTATTTTGTTTTCAGTGAATCCCCCCCCCCCTCTCCCCTTTTCCTCCTCTTACATCTATCTACTTGTTGTCAGTTACTTGCCACCCCCCGGCACCTAGCCCCTCCAGCCTTCTCATCCATTTCTATGCTGTGACAATGTAAACCTCAAGCTGTAAATTTTAATCCGGCTATTGTTTCTGCCTTGCATAGTGCCTGTCAGGGTAGGTAACTCTGCAGGCATATGCAAGGTGGATAACTTTTCTCTGCCCCTTGCCTTTTCTTAGTGACCAGTGATAGGGCGCTGCATCACTTGCTATTTTTAATTAGCCAATCAGATATTTCCACCTTTAATTAGTAGCCAATCGTTTTGAAGTGTTTAGCCTTTTGTCCACTCTGAGATCTGTGGTAATTTTGAACTGAACCGGTCATCCTTCCCTCAGCTGACCTAGTGATCAGTTATAGCCTTTCTATTCTGTGACAATGTAAACCTGTATCCTTTCTTCGACCTTTGTGACTGTGGCTGTTTCAACAATGATGGAATGAATTTGTGAAACGATGAACCGTGAATTAGCCTCTACTTTGTTCTTGGTAGATAGTCGTTACGACCTCTAGGTTTGACTCCTTCCATTACCATCACTTTCACACCCTGCAACATCCCCTCACCCCTCGTTCCATCACACTTGTGACCACTGACAGTGAAAATGTTAACATTTCATAACAATTATTCTAGTTTCCATACAGAATCGCGCATACTGACATATAAAATATACCGAGCACACAAAGTTAACCCCTTGAATCCCAAAAGAAATTGAACACCACCCAAATGTGCAAGAGGTGTTGATCTTCATGAGCATCCGCAGTTGCGGGGGCTGATTTGGATCTATACCTCTTGCTGAAACCACCTTGAATCCATGTCGGCCTGCTATGGACGTTTGAAGCTCTTTGCAGCTGAATTATCACAATTTCAGAAACAAAATCTCCGCCCAAAGGCAATGAAGGGGTTGATTGATAGGTAGCAGAAGGCCTACCAGATATGGTGCACAGGTCCAGATGAAGATGCTGAAAGCGTTAAGGTGCGCCACTTTGGTCAGAATTCCAAGTTCCTTCTTGCGTATGGCTAGCACTTTGTCTTCGAAAGATGTCTCCCAGGCGTACAGTTTTAAAACCTACAATGGTGCAACACCAAACAGAAATCATTCTCTTTTAATTCATTTATTTAAGAATAAGAATAACAGTACTTTATTATCTCGAAGAGAGAAATTCACTTGTGGTACATTTATAACAAGTAGTACAAACAAGACTAAGACAAATTCTAAATGAACAAAGTATACACTACAAAATCTTTACACATAGCTCTTACACATCTCACACATAAACACCCTTTATGCACTGAGCGACACTTACACATTCACACCTACCTAGACACAATTATACATAATACTGATTTCACAGGTAAAGGGGGATAGGGGGGAAAAGTTAGGTTTGGGTATGCGCGGATGTACCTAAAGATTGCTTAGAGTGGTGGATTTGGGGATGAAACTGTTCTGTAGTCTGAGTGTCCGAGCTCTGTGCGTGCGGAGTCTGTGTCATCCTGTCAGAACAAGGATCATCACTCTTTCGTCAATAACCCTGCCAGTGTCAGAAATGCTGCAAGTCTTGCACCCCTTTTGGTCTCATTTTTGTACTAAATGAATATCGCCATATAAAAGCCATCCAAGGTGACGTTTATTGTCATAATAAATTTAAAATCCAGACCAAGAAGGTGACTGCCAAGCGTGTAAAATGTAAAGAAATGCCCGACGAAGAAAAAAAACGTGCTTAGAAAGAACAATTACAAAACAACTGTTATTATTGTCTTTTAAACCGTGTTTTTTTTTTCTTTTTTCGTATTTTCTCTGCCGAATGCTGCCTGACAATTATTATCCTTTAAAAAATAAATGCAGAAATTAACTATTCCCGGCTATTCCAAAAAACAGATCTACCGATTGCTTGTATTTGCAATACTGGAAGTGGCGTCACGCGCATTCTTCAAATGGCCCTGACCTTGATGCCACTGATGATCTCGTTCATGAGCTTGATGCGCTTGTCCTTCCACTGGAGGTTTTCTTTCTGCAGCTTCTGCTGTCGGAAGGCCAGGTAGCCGTTGACAGGCATCAGGAGTACTAGCAGACCGACCCCAGCCAGCACAGACACGCCCAGAGTATCCCATAATAAGTACACTGCCAGCATAACCTGTAGGACAATCAGAAACTTAGGGGACTCTTTCGAGCGAGTGAGCTTAGTCCTGCACAAGCCACTCAGCGAAGTGCTACGCTATAGCGGAACACCTTGCTCAGTGGCTTGTGAAGGAGTAGAGCTCTATTGTGTAACTCAGCCCTGGTCTGCTATTTTGATCACAACGACTCTCATCCGGAAGATTCACAATTACTGATCAGCGCACAAATTAAATGGCGCGCAATGATGACGACGACGACTTTGAGGGTGATGGTGATGGTGATGATGATTGTTCTTGATATTACCGTATTTATTTTCGTACCTGTAGTGGAATGGACCAGACCATCCAGGTGTAGCTCATCATGTCCTGTACACGTTGACAGTCCACGGCCATCATATTAACCACCTCCCCCACGGTACCCGTCTGCTGACCCTCCGTACTCAGCCGTAACGACTAAAACAGCAAAGGCATAGGGGCCTGGCGATGGTGCTAAATGCAAATCCGCTGCGCCACCGCGGTGGCGCAGCGGATTTGCATTTAGTCAATGCACCATCGTCAAGCCCCTATGAGCAAAGGCAATACTGACAAGATGGCCTTCTGGTGTAGTGATTGCGTTAGTGAAGAAAATGCAATCAGCAATAATAATTGCATAGCCTGATGTTGCACATGCGTTTGTTGCTTCAAAGCAACGAACGCGAACACTGCAACATCAAGCCATAGTGTAAGCAACGGAAACTGACAACGACTAACACATATCAACACAGTACACGTCTGACTCTATGGTCTGATGTTGCACTTGTTGTGTTCGTTGCCTCAAAGCAACAAATGCAGCAATTGCAATATCCAACCAAAGAACAAGCAAGGCTCATAACTAACACAGCACAAGGCTGTTATGCGTCCGCATTCAACTATAAAGAATAAAACACCAACAGCAATAAAGTGCCTCTGGCCTGCTGCTGCGGTTGCTGTGTTCGTTGCTTTAAGGTTGTATACTATACCTACATTTTTAAATTGAAAACTGCCCTTTATAGGGTTTCTTTGAGAGCCTTTTTGAGTCTGGAGGCTATTGCCACCCTGACAGACCCATGGTCCCGGGCATATTTGTAAGTTACAGCCGTTTGCGTGAGGTACCCCATGAGCAGAAACACGCAAAATAGCTGATTTCAGAACACAATAAAAATTTATCGAATAGTGTGTTAAAATGATAAAGAAACATTTAGGTCACTTCATGTAGTATGTTATTATTTTCTCGTAAAAAAGGTTTGTTCTGATAATTGGAATTCTAAGTGAAATCGACAACAGTGTATTTTGTAAACTCGCAAATTGCCCGGATGTTATCAATAACATTACAGGTGTTTGCATTGTTGGGCAATTGCTCAAGCCCTTTTTATTCGATAAAGTCGTACTTTATGTTATAACTATCACATTGATTATGAAGAAAATATGGGGTCCAGCACAAAATTTGGCACTTTGGGTCGTTTGCGAGTGCGTATTCAATAAGGGATACAAGCGATGTCTGACTTCCGGCAGATCATATCTCCGCCGTAGCCGGTCCCCAAGCATGCAATGGGAAAGGAGGAGGGAAACAACTAGGCCAAAACTGTTGCAAACTACGCCCAAACTGCTAGTCCTCGATAACTATTAGTGACAGTGGGACAGTAAACTGGAACAAACAACGGCAGATATGGGATGAGAAAGTTTTTCTATAAGTAATTAAATGCACCTACAGTCCTTTAGTAATTCAGGTAGTTCAGTGGTAAGATATTCTCTCACCACTCAGGTAGCCAGGGTTCGAGTCCCGTAGACGGCGATATTTTGTTCCTGCTCACATTTAAAACCCATACAGTTTCTACTTCACTAAATGAAACAAAACGCAAGAAAACAAAATTGCGTGGTAATTGTTACTTTTTTTTAAAATATGCGATTATCATCATTTTGGTAATGTGTATGTCAAACCATGAACCATCCAACCAGATTCAGTCGTGGATAAAAATGCACACTGGTTACCTCGGTACATTTGTTCATTCATGTTTTCAGCCAGGCATTGTGTGAGCATGTTTACATTACATGTTTACATTCATTCAATCATTCAGATTCACTGATGAAAAAGCACACCAAAGAGTGTTGTCACAGACAGTTTTTTAATTTTTACTGGCATATTCATCTACAAACATTAATTGATGTGAATTTGTTTTAATTTACCTGCTGCAAGCAATGCTACACGCTCCTTTGGTGTCTCCATGAAAGCAGGTCGATGAACATCTCTGGTTGAAAGATGTTTGTGAACTGGAATTAACCTATCTCTCTAGCTGAATCTCAGTTTCCCAGCAGTTTTTGGTTACAAATTATAAGGAAACAAAACAAATGTCACATGTGTCAATATGCCCTGTTATGTTTACACACGATCATTGTGAGTAAAGAATAATATCTCTGTTTATTTTCAAAACAAATGCTATATTTGCAGACATTCATTTAAAGTATACAGTCAAGTCTGTTGAAAGCATATTAGGCTACAATGCAATTAGGCACCTATACAAAAGTAACTACCTCAAATACAAAACGTTAAACGTTTAGGGCGTAACATCTTTTGTCCATAAAAGGCGATTTTCAAAATGGGTCACAGAAATAGGGTCTGAACAAATTGTAACCCCAGCTGGATTCGAACCCAGGACCTTTGAGATGAGAGTCAAACACACTACCACCGAGCCACCCAGCTCCCCCTCAAAATACAGCTTTACTGCGGAACAATGTATTTCAACTACATTATTCACATTTACATTGCATTGACAAAGTGCTGACTTTATACAAGCTAGTTGGGAGAATAGTGGAGCTGATGTCTGTTTTAGTTGTGTGCATGTCAACCGAGACTGACATCGACAAACACTTGCTCATGAGGTATTTATTTGGGAGCCAACTGCACAGTATATAAAAGAAGGGGGATAGGAGAGAAGGAATGACAGACTTATCATTTAGAGCCTTCCAATATATATATATATATATATATATATATATATATATATATATATATATATATATATATATATATATATATATATATATAATATAAATAGAGAGAGGGAGAGAGAGAGAGAGAGAGAGAGAGAGAGAGGAGAGAGAGAGAGAGAGAGAGAGAGAGAGAGAGAGAGAGAGAGACCATCACTGTAGTCCTGATATAACTCAACATTGCACATCCCACTACGTTATAACAGTGAAATTCACAGTGTCCAGCCACCAAACTGAACTACACACATACTATGCACAATGTTGGCATAAAAATCAAACAATACTGTTACCAGTACCACACTGTGTCCCACTGCAGCACAACGAAGTGAAATGCAGTCTCAAGCCCCATAACGTACACTGCACAATGCTGACGTCAACACAAATAATACCATAACAACTGTATAACAAGGGTAAAATGCATTGTCACATAGTCTGCATAATATAGGCATGCACATCAAACAATACTTGTACTGCTCTTGATACAAAGTCTGTGCAGTCGACCATATCATAACACTGCAAAATACATCAGTGCAACGCTGGCAAAGTGCCTACAATAGTAATACAGCCTGCACCATGCCCGCCATTAATCTAAGCAATACTCTTCAAAAGCTCAACATGGTGCAGGCTATCGTGTCACAACTGATTGCACATAGCATAGCACCCACCACACACACCCCCTGGTACTGTGCACAATGTTGGCTTCAGTTTTACTTTATTTAATTTTGGACCTGCTGGGGGCACGAGAAAAATCACAAAAGAACTTACATGATTGTGCTCAAAAATTAACTATTACCCATATTACTACACTGTACACATGTTCCTTAGACAGCACAAATGACTTGTATGGACACAGATCATAGTCAGGTCATTCTGTTTGCTGGTATGTGTCATGTACGGTACGTCTGGAAAACGTGTGAAATGAACCATGTGATTAGCAATTCTGATACGATAAGTAAAGCCACACAGCTGAAAGTCAACGATGGACAGTGGAAGAAGAAGAAAAAAAAAACAACACAAAGTACAGTACATATCATATGCCTATGATCAGTTATCACCCAACCACTGAAATCTGCTGTGACAGATGGAGGGTATTGCAAGAACTACATGGTCAACTCACTCTTGAGAAGTATTGCGTTTTTCATTGAGCAAGTCCACATTTGGCACATTTTGATCGGAGGCTTTAATGACATATATATATATATATATACTACCACCCCCCTCCCCCCCCCCCCCCCCCCCCCCCCCCCCCCCCCCCCCCGCCCGGCATTTCTATATTTCAGCACACCCCCTCTTCAGAAAGGACCCATGGGTGTTATAATCTGAGTCCAATGACCATTTTCAGAATGAACCCTGTATATCATTTAGAATCATGCAAAGCAGAGCAGTGATAAGTTTTCTCCTTGTCTCACACCGACGCTGCACAAAATCTATCTGTACCACTGTTTCCTACCCCATAAGAGTCAGCTGTGGAGTACATATTTTGAATGACTGATGTATGCCAGTATTTCGGAACTTGTCACAAAAAAGACCTGTTTATATGCTGAAATGTCTTCGAAAAATGAACACATTGGCAGTAAAGGGGTTTTCCCTGGATAATCAAAAACTAATACAAATTAAGCTGCGTTTCCAAATCGTGACATGACAGGACAGTGACAAAAAAAGTAACCTTTCTGAGAGGGTCATCCAAATAATGTATAGGAAGGTCTTACCATCAGGTATCTCTATACCAAGTTTGGGGTTACAGTTGTGAATGATATTTGAGAAAAAACATCTTTGGGCAATATATGGCCATTTTGTACATATTTCCCGATTGCTTGTGACCCTTGACCTTTCTGAGCGGTCAACGAAATTTGTATGCATAAAATGTTCTTACCACTCTGTACCAAGTCTGGGTTTGAAGTTGTGTATACTTGAGACAACATTTATTTGTCAAAATACGGCTATTTTCACCCATTTCCTGATCCCCTGTGACCTTGACCTTTGCATAGTCTCCAAGAAATTGCCAATGTTAAAGTTTACCACGGACGACGGTGGACAGATGACAACTGGGCTAAAACATAGACACATACTTTTGCTTCGCACGTACGCGACATCGAGCTAAGTGACAGGGGGCTAAAAGCTACAGCAGCCCAAAATATATTGCTCAGTCGAGTGATTCAGAGGCGATTTTGGCGAGTGGGTCGTACTTATACTGCAGTGATGGGGGCGTGGTTTGTACTGCATTACAAATTAAAACATGGGTGTCAAATTGCTTTGTCACGTTGTTATATGAAAACACACAAAGCACACCCCCATCGCTGTAGAATAGCCCCTGATCCGCTCGACTGCACTTTACAATTTTGTGGCCTCGCTGCTTCTATGTCAGGTTTATGGAAACACTCCCTCTTTATTTCTAGTCTAATTTTGTCGCTGTCACTTTGTTGTCACTGCCCCACTGCTGTTGTGTTTGCTGTTGAATAGGCAGGCCTAAAGCCTGCTTGACCATCTCCTAATATATGGCTCTGCATCAACGCAGGCAGTAAGGCACAGGCTTTTGCTGCATTGCGAAGGATGTGACTGTCCAAAACCTTGGCATTGTGGCCAGCCTGGTGGATGGACAGCAAAATAACAGGACAATCAGTTCACTTCCTTTGCCTTCCCATCGGTTGGCCATCCCGGAGAGACATACCCGCTGAACTCTTCTTCAATGTGGCTCTTGCAATCTGCAAAAGATAATTTAGAATCAAAAAAAGTTTTGAAATGCACATCATGCGTGCATATATGTGTTTGCAAGTATTTTTACAAAGTACATACATGCATAATATGACAGTAGTCAGAGCAAGAACAAGAAAGACAATGAATGTCCTTATGGTTCACGTGTATGACCAATCCACATAATACGTCCGACCTTGTGCTTATCCAACAGGTCTCTTAAAATGTCTAAACATAAGTATAGGGCTGGAATTTGTACCAGCGAAACCTGAGTTTTCTCAAAATGCCTACATTTTCGACAAATTTGTCAACCCTCTGTGACCCCTGACCACTGTGCGGGGCTGATTAAATTGGTATGCACAGAAAGGTGTTATCAACCTGCTAAATTTTATTGAAAGTTTGCCAAAACTTTGATAAAAACTACAATTCTACCAAAAGCTAACTTTTGGCACCCTCTTGCCAACCTTGAGCTTTACAAGGGGTCATCCAAATTAAGGCCTTATCATGTGGTATCTCCATACAACGTTTGAGTTTAGAGTTGAAAATAATACTTGTAAAAATACAGTTTTTGTCCAAATATGGCTGTTTTTTTAACCCCTTTCTGGACTCCCCATGACCCGTGACCTTTGTGAGAGGACCAGTAAATTTGTACACATAGAAAGTTCTTACCATAAGGTATCTCCGTACCACATCTGGGTTTGAATTTGAAAGTAATATATGAGGATAAACAATTTGTGTCAAAATCTGGCCATTTTTTTTACCCCTTTCTGGACCCCCCTGTGACCCTGACCTTTGAACGGTCACAGCAGTTGGTATGTTTAGAAAGATTTTACCACAAAGTACCCTTGTGCCAAGTTGGAAGTCTGAGGCTTGAATAGTCTCTGAGGAAATACCATTGTTAAAGTTGCTCACAGATAACAGACAGTCGACGGATGACCCATTACAAACACTTACTTTTGCTATCACACGTGAGCCACAAATGAGACGCAATTGAGCTTTAAATGACCACAATGGGTGTATAAATATATCTAGAATCAGCATCAAAGTGTAACTTGCAGAAAATGTTTCAAACAGGACACATTTAACATATTGCTGTTTAGCAAACAGTACACACTGGACCAAAAGGGTAGTATTCAGTGTTTTCTAGTCATTCTGTGTGCACTAAGTGCTTATTAAAGAAAACGACAGTATTTGCAGACTTGCACAAGCCTCTAGTTTCCAAATCAAATGCAATATGGTGCCACTTGTTGACTGCAAGTGATTTTAGCATTTGGTGTTGTAGAGAATGCTGGTACTGGTACTACACCATCTTTAAAATGTAAGACAGCATTACAGTATGATGTGTTTATTCACACCAGTTGTGTTTTGTTATGAACCTGATTCTATTCACAAATTAACCGGTATGATTTACCTTGAGTCCAGGAGAATAAGTGTCGCCTTCTCTCACTTTAGTTGATCCACTGGAACTGGCATTGCCTGCTTTCAGCTGTGACCTTCTCCTTTTGAGCAAACATGACCGGACTAGCTCCTGCCTCTTCTTGGTGTAGGCGTCATACTTCTGTGCTTGTTTTGAAAGTATACCCTCTGGGTGAGACTCTGCAGTGAGACGTCAACAGCAGCATTGACCTGAAAATGAAATACATGTTTATTAACGTGTTGTTCGGCAGCATGCCAATTTCACTTCTGATCTTATTTCAGGGTGGGTTGGTTCCAAACTCCCCAAAAAGGGACTTTGTTATAGCATTATAAACAATTCGGGTCCGGGACAGGAGGGCCCGGGGCCGGGATGGGAGGGCCCCCCCCTCCCCGCCCAATATGCCCCTACATTTAGTTTACGCATTACTACCTTCAAACTAATGTGAAATAAACTGTAAACACCACAAACAACAATGGTGAAGCCTGGATCGCTCATGTGCATTTAAAACTGATCATTTACATAATCTGAACTGTGTGGACCTTTCCAAAAGGTGACTGAAATTTAAGTGCCATGAGTCTCAGCATCAGTAAAGGGCTGGCTCTTGTACTATACTAGTTGTGAATAATATTTGAGAAAAAACATCTGTTGTCAAAATATGGCTATTTTTTACCTATTTCCTGATTTCTCATGACCCTTGGTCTTAACTCAAACTGGTATGCTAAGAAAGGTCTTGCCACAAAGTATCCTTGGGCCACGTTGAAGACTGTGGTTTGAATAGTCTCCGAGAAAATGCCAACATTAAAGTTTACCATGGACGACCAATGGCCCAGAACATAGCCTCACACTTGCTGCACACATGAGCCAATGACTGAAAGCATTACAGTATGATGTGTTCATTCACAATCACACCATAGTTGTGTTTTGTTCTGCACCTGATTCTAGTCACAGATCTACCGGTATGATCTACCTTGAGTACAGGAGAATAAGTGTCACCTTCCCTCGCTTCACTTGAGCTGTGGCCTTTGTATAGGCGTCATACTTATGCGCTTGTTTGCAAGTATGTCCTCTGGGTGAGACTCTCACTGAGAGTACTGAGACTCCACAGCGAGAGGTCAACAGCAGTATTGGCCTGAAATGAAATACACGATTATTACTGTATTGTTCAGCAGCATGACAATTTCACTTTGCGTGAACTAAATGAGGAGCAGATTATTACTTTCAAAATAAATGAGACATAAACTGTGTACACCGCAAAGAACAAACAAGAATGGCAAAGTCTGTATGCCTCATGTGCATAACTGATTCATATATAATTATAAACTGTGTGACCTTTCTAAAACTGAGGTAGCTGAAATAAGTGTCACAAGTCTCAACATAAAGGCTTGCTTTTGTACTAGTGAAATTTGTATTTTCTCTAACATTTACAATTATGCATTTTTCTTACATTTGTCAACCTTCTGTGACTCTTGACCTGTGTAAGGAGTCAACCAAATTAGTATCTATAGGAAGATTTCATCATCAGCTACCTTTGTGCCAAATTTGATAGGGAAATTGCAAAAACTTTGATACAAACTGCAATCATACAATGAAAAATAAATAAGCATTTATCACACATTCCAAGGTCATCCAAAATGGTAGTCAACAAATATTAGGGTTTCAGTCAAAGTAGCGTAGGTTTAATTGAACATACATACATACCTATAAAGTACTATGTAACCCTTTTAATCCTGATACACCCACTGCTTGACATAAATGTGACTGATAGTTCAAGGGTGGTGCCAGAATAGATCGGCGTCTCATCCGCCAAGCTATTCTGGCACCATCCTTGAACTAAAAAAATGCTGGACCTATATCCTAATCTGTAATATAACCTTTATAAGACAGTAAGGGAATGGATGAGCAAATTAAGTTACTAAGTACTGGAAGCAGTTACTGAGTTAGAGGTCCATAATGCCAAATTCTCCCTTAGCAGGACTTTTTCCTACACACAGTACGTTTTCCTAGATAATAAGCACTGGCACTGGTTTAATATTTAACTACAATGTAGACTACATACCCTCCACCGTATTAGTAAAGGCTCCCCGAGAATGTATGGAAATGTTCTACTTCTAGGTGGTGACTGACATGGAATGCATGCCCCCCCCCCCCCTCCCCCTCCCCCCCCCCCTCAACCCACAATAAAATGTAGTCTTCTTCATTGCAGGTAGGCAGTGGCGACGGCAATACTACTGTGGGGACCTAAATTTCCATGCATACACGGACAGTTAGCTATTGAGGTTTTACGCCGTGCAGGTGACATCTCACAGCGGTGCATAAAAGGGTTGGAAAATCAGTGAGATATGCCACTTATACGTACGACATTTTGCTTCTGCTAGTAACTCGTGTTCTAGTCACTTAGCAAACACCACCACCCTTTTTTCTAATTTAGTTTACCTTTTCGTTGCTGATGTCTGAAGATATTTTGTTGTTTTCCTGGCTGCTACGTAGACTGCTTCCCGTTTGGTTGGCCCGTTCTTTTTTTTTTTTTTTTACTTCAGAAATTACGTGTTGTTTCGCGCCATACGCAGGTTATGCGTTACGCTCGATGACTTGTCGCAACTTATGCAAAAGTATCTTATTTCTGAAGAAACAAAACATTTTATGCATAGAAACAATCAGCGTACACACCTATTTCAGACAGTATATCTCTTTTATCAGTTATCGATAACTTGAGCTTGTTTGCAATACGACCTGCCGTACGGCGGTTTTTTTCGGTGAACT
>BTPG01000162.1:17500-39722 GCA_036245525.1 Semisulcospira habei | reverse complement strand
CCGCTTGCCGTCCTTTATCCGTATGGTTGAGTGCACTAGGTCTTTTGGCAGACTGAATGCATCAAGATCAATTTGTTGTTCAAAGGCGGTATGGTTTTCCCCGTAGTCTTCCCACGTTGTTGTGACACCTTGGGGCTTGAACTCGCCAATGTAGCGAAGATGTAACACCTTTCGCCACACTGGTAGTTTGCCATGTTCAGTGTTATACGTGATCTGAATAGGGTCCAGAGTCCGTCTAATCTCTTCCACACTTGCCTGCGTAAATGTTAGTTTGGACCGTGTGGTTGGGCCCATCTTGCCATCTGGCTAACATCACAAGCAGTGTGAGCCTCTCACAAACAAAACACAGATTAGCACACACCTGGCCTTGACACTTCACTGTTGCCGTGGCAGACGAGGACCAGGTGGTGAGAGAGATCTTGCCTGTGCTATTGTCACTGTCCCCAAGTCGCCATGCCAGCTGTTGAAACGTGCCCGCAGGCCCCTGCAGATGCACTCAGGCGTGAGGGGGGAGCTGAGCTCCCGACCCCATTCACAGCTGGTGGGTGTGAGAGCACAAGGGATTAGGCAATTGGCCGTCAGAGATGGCGGCAGGTGGCGGGGGCCGTAGGCTGCCTGGCGCCAGGTACAAAATCTCTATAGTAAAGAAGGTTTCATGGCTGATCGAATAAGATAAAGTTTGTTCAGTTCATATTTTAAAGTTTAAAAAATGTGAAATAGGGAGAAAAAATATAAGAAAGTATATTACAGAATACCTCGGTTTCGGCGCAAGGGGTCCGTTTAGGATAACCAGCACACACACATTGTACACAAGTTCACACAAAGCAATTTATCTTCAGCATGTTCAGTGAAAGCTGAACCGATGAAATTGAAAACTATCCGTTTCACAAATCCCAATTAGGCAAAATTAGGATCGCATATGCAAACTGTACTCACGCGTTGCACAGAATCAAACACAATACTATAATAACGTAATCCATATGTGTCTATCCAAGAAGAAAACACAACAGTACTCCATAATAGTGCACAGTGTTTTCTCGTCACGGTTGGCTAAACTGCGGAGCTCCGCTGACTGCGACCGCTCTCTTCGGCAGTCAAGAGAGAGAGAGAGAGAGCTGGCCTCATGCCCAAAACTATGTCCGTATCGCACAAACAGTTTACATCTGTTCAGCTGACGTGGGGCTACACCGAATCAATCAGTCTTGGAAACACTGCGCAGCTATACACACCTGTCAGACTACAAACACACCGCCTTACCTGCAGCTACACTGACGAGCAAAAGAAATGCGACATTTACGTGTTTCCGATGGTTCTGAAAATGTCGCATTTCTTTTGCTGGTTAAAATACTTCCAGCATATCCAAGACCTGGGCAAGTGACACTTTAGACCCAAAAATTTCGTAAGTCGGACTGGAAAAAAAGTGGCCCGCTTATGAGGATCTGTGCCTCATGCTGAGACCATTTTGTATGTTTGTTCCCCGGACGGTTGTGAAATTTTAAAGTCCCTTCTATTATAAAGGATCTTTTTAGGACGGGTCGCGACGGGACGAATTTAATAGCATGTCCATGATGTCAAAGGCGGGCAGGCTAAACCTCTCACAGTTAAAGTAACAAGATAAAAATTACATGTCTAGTTAGGCTAACCTCGCTGCTGAACGTAGATTTGGCGCGAAGCGCCGTATGTGCGTATGTATGTATGCCGTATGTATGAATGTGCGTATGTATGTATGTGTGTGAGTATGTATGTAAAAAAGAGAATCTCCGATAGTTCTGTACGCACAAGCTTGAAACTGACTTGGCGAAATACTTTCTTAAGTGGGTGGCTAAGACAGCCTCCGAGCACATTGTAAGATGCATGAAGATCTATTCCTCTTGGAGATGTTTGGAGCGCGCGCGCACGCACGCACTAACACGCACACACACACATCGACGCGCTTTCAGAAGAGCATGCAGGTGACCCGTGTACTTAGTATATCATGCAGCTAGTTAAAGTCAACCTGCTTTCACACAACTTATAGCAAGACTGATATTGTACCGTAATGTTCTAGTTTTTGTCTCCATTTTCTCAAGCATATGAAGCGAAAGTGAAACTCATATCACGTAACATATAAAATTACGTAAAAACTAAAACTTACGTCATGACAAATGACGTTTGACAAATCAATGACGCGTATGTCTTGCACCCTTTATAGAACTCACTGACGCATTGGCAGCTGTGAGACGTTTTCAATAGGAGATAATCAACGTCAGAATCAGGTCAAAGACAAAAGGTAGAGACCATTGACAGCAAGGACAGCTCTCATATAGAAGGGACTTTGTGGGTTATGGTTCATCCCATCTTGGTGTCTACCGTATTGAAAATACGCTAGACTTTAGGACGGGGCTGGTCGGAGCGCGTTCCGTAGACTGCAAAGGACATAACAGGCGGGCGGGGCTCATAGTCTGGCAAAGAAGTAACAAGATAAAAATGACGTCACGTCTAGCCACTCTAACCTTGCTGATAAACGTCGTTTTGCTGCAATGTATGTGTGTGTGTGTGTGTGTGTGTGTGTGTGTGTGTGTGTGCGTGTGTGTGTGTGTGTGTGTGTGTGTGTGTGTGTGTGTGTGTGTGTGTGTGTGCGCGCGTATGTATGTAAACACAAGAATCTCCGATATTAGTGACTGTACGCACAAACTTGAAACTTGTGCAAAATACTTTATTAAGTGGGTGGCTAAGAGAGCCTCCGAGCATATTGTAATTAGATGTCTCATAAGAGAAGACATAAAAGACTGTTTATAGAAAAGTCCGCTGACCCAGTCCGCAATTTTGATTATGATGCACTGGATATTTTGGATATGGCTGAGTTCGTTAGCCAGCAGTGTACCTCTTCAACTTTTTCGAAAATAAAAGTGGAATGCGGAAAAAAATGTCAAATGTCCTTGATTTCATCAGACGAATCAAACAGTGACGGTGACGTAAAAGCACCAAACACGTCAGTGTTTTATACAATGTTCCTAACTGACGCAAATCACCAGCACTTCAGTGTTTTAATAATAATAATAATAATAATAATAATAATAATAATAATAATAATAATAATAATAATAATAATAATAATAATAATAATAATACATAGTTCTTGTATAGCGCTGTTCTCCAGGAAAACACTGGACTCACTGCGCATGAACAACAGCACACCCTCTCTCTCAGACACACACACGATTATACACTACTTTAAACCACCCCGTTCCAACACCATACATTGACTTCCTCTGGGATCAGAATAAAAGGCAGTCAACAGTTAGTTAAAGATGAGCTAAGTGTTAAATGCCCGACAGAAAAGAAAAGTCTTTCAGTGAGCTTTGAACTGTGACAATGTGGGCAGATTCCGTATTTCCGACAGCCGCCAGTCAGTTGCCGGGCAGCGAGTTCCACACACTTGGGGCTAAAAAGGTGAAAGAACGCTCCCCGACAGTTTTCATGTTAAGCTTTGGGGATTTTTAAAAGTTTTACACTACAGGAGCGGAGGGTGCGTGATGCCGGGGCTGATAAACAGACAGCTTGGCAGAAAAGTACGGCGGGAGAGATCCGTCAACATGCCGATAGGCGAAAATTGCAATTTTGTACTGGCACCGGAATTTTACGGGCAACCAACTGCTTCAGTAGAGGCGTAACGTGGTCTCTCCTTCGTTTCTTCAAAATGAGACGCGCCGCCGATTGTTTTGAAGTCATCTGCACTCGTGAAATCTGCCAGTACAGAATTGCAATAATCGAGCCTGGACGTTTTACATGTGTATGAGCTGGCGCGATGGTCTCCTTCATTTATTTTTGTATGATATTTGCGAACGTTTTGTGGAAAAGGTGGAATATACATGGCAAGCTCATACACAAGAGGCTTTGTGGACATGGGCCATTCCACGGCCTTATTCTTCAAAATGGCTCACTACTAGTACGCCAGCCCACAGAACGTATAACCGGTACTGAGGAAGCGCCGTGTGTCTGCCGTCTGTGTTTGTGCCATTCTGCCGTTTGTGTTTGTGTGTGTCATTGCCGTGTGAATCAGGCGGGGAGAAGGGGGGGGGGGGGGGCTTGGGAGGGGGGGAATTAAAGGGAGATACTGAATGAGTTCGTAATCCAGCGTTGTACCTCTTCAACTTTTTCAATAATAATTATTTAAATTTTTGCAAATTTTGGCGCCACTATTTACTCCCATCAAACAGTCAGCCCTGGAAGAGGCTGTGTGGAACAAGACAGTCAGCTCTGGAAGAGGCTGTGTGGAACAAGACAGTCAGCTCTGGAAGAGCGTGCCTTTCGGATGAGTGACTGTGACGTGAAACATCAAATTCGTCACAGTGTATTCGGCGTCGTGAGACCAGCGATGCCATGACGTGAAGCTTATAGTGACATCATTTTGCTGCTTGTGCTATTTTTCTTCTTCAGAGTGAATTCCTGTCGCTACCAGTCCAGCCCACAGAGCGTACTAATGGCGGGAAGCGCTGTATGTCCGTCTTTATTTCGTGTGTGCGGGCGTGTGTGTTGATCAGATATTGGCTTGGAGAGGAGGGAAATGGATCGCAAGGATAAGTTTAAAAATATGAACAACTCTGAGTGTTCCTAAAAGATAAACGCACGTGAGTTCCAAACAATACGGTAGATTTTGGGATGAAATTCTCATCTTGTGGTTGAATGGAAAGAGATTTCGGACGCTAAAGCTGCGTCCAGTGGCCGAGGGAAGATTTCGTACGCTAAAGCTGCGTCCAGTGGCAGGGAAGATTTCGTACGCTAAAGCTGCGTCCAGTGGCAGGGAAGATTTCGTACGCTAAAGCTGCGTCCAGTGGCAGGGAAGGAGTTAAGATATACGGGTTAGGTCTCTGAGCGGTAAGGTCCAAAATCACAGACATGTACTGCCCTCTCAAGGCAAAAACGGTAGTGAGTCCAATTTGTATAAAGAGAAATTTGATTTATTTACAGCAAAAACTTCGCTTTTCACAAATATGTACTTAAAGTACGATTACGCATCAATCTGAATACATATTAAAGCACCATTCGTGTTTGTTATGCCTTGTCGACACAGCTAATGAACGTTAACGGCAGTTTGGACACGCAGCAAAAGCACACGCGTAATCGCACTTATTTATTCTGCGCAGCCGTTAGCGTGTCAATCTATTTTGAGCTGATTCTCGTACTGCCGGAGAGCGTTGTATTTGTGTGTGTGTGTGTGTGTGTGTGTGTGTGTGTGTGTGTGTGTGTGTGCTTGCGCGCACACTTCAAACATCTCCAAGAGACATAGATCCTCATGCGCTCTAAGGGCGCATGAAGATCTATGCCTCTTGGAGATGCGCGCATGTCTGTGTGTGTGAGAGAGAGAGAGAGAGAGACAGACAGACAGACAGACAGACAGACAGAGAGAGAGACTTCGGCGCGCGCTAGAGAGAATTACGTCATATTTAGAGTATTATGTCAATGTCTGCGTGGTGACGGAGTTGCCTCTTTTACGTCACCGCCACTGTCCGACTTTCCCTAGAAAGTCAAGGTTTTTTTTTACTGTTTTAATTTTTTTCTGAAAAAAAATTAAGTTTTACTAAAGAAATTGAAAGGATACAAAGCTAGCTAACGAACTCGTCGGCATCCAATGTCTTTATGCAAACTAGCTATATCTAAAATTTCAAGTAAATATAACAAAAATGACGGACTCTAATCTGGGTAAACCGACTTCCTATAAACGGTTGTTTATGTCTTCAATGAGACATCCAATTACAATATGCTCGGAGGCTCTCTTAGCCACCCCTTTAAGAAAGTATTTCGCCAAGTGTCAAGCTTGTGTGTACAGAAATATCGGAGATTCTCTTATTTATATACATACGCACACACACATGCATACATACGCACATCGTACATACATATATACATACATACATACATATGCACATACGACGCTTCGCGCCCAATGTACGTTCAGCAGCGAGGTTAGCGTATGTCACAGAGTGCCTGTTATGTATAGTATGAGTTAAATAACTGATTAGAGTTAAAAATCAGGTCAAGAGCCGGGAACGGGATATTGACCGAAACGTGAACCGCAAGGCGTAACCCAGAAAAACTACGACCAGGTGTGGGACATAGGTTACCTATAATCATCGTGTATCTGATGTGAGAAAGAGGTTAATTTGTATAGGTTTAAGCGGCACGAGGGTCCAAACAAGGGCAGGGAAGGTCAAGTAGTAAAAATAACACAGGACTCTTGGTGAAGGGCCCTTGTGCGAACAGACCCTAAAAATGTATGAGAAAGGGTCGTTGTGTGTCTCGGGGGCTCCGTTCCTGAAGTGACACGTTGTGGCACCCTCGAGACAGCGCACCGATTTCCATCATGATTTCAAATCGTCACCTCGCATTGTTAGGTGAGCTGACTTAAGTGGTATCCTATGCTAGAAGTAAATATGGTGATGTAAACTCTTTACTCTCCCCTTGTGTCTGGAATGCCTGAAGTGTGAATGATCCTGTTTTGTAGTTCGTAATGTTAATATGCTTCGCTTGTCAGTGTTACACGTTGTCTTGTAGTTGTTGTGACGCGGTTAGCTGTCGTGTTATTAGTTGTTGCATGTAGTGATGTTTAGATAAGAGGCAAGAGCCTGGTGTTACGATTGTAGTTGTGTTATCCTGTGAGAGCGTGCGTGTGTTGATCGTAGGTAACGAGGCGATGTTTATTTGACCTATCACGGTTACAATTCACGTGCCTTTTTAGTAAGATTTTCTTTTGTTCGTGAGTAGAGCCGATTTCGTTTTGTTATGTTTAGTCCAGTGCGTTCTGGAGGGGTCGCACTGTCTGGTAGCCTCGTATGTGTCACGTCGGGTAGTTGGCTACACTTCGCGACATTTCGCTACTTTTTGTTTTTCTGTGCGCGTGAATTGAGCAGCCTTTATTTTGTTCTGTGAAAGGTCTAGATTCTTCTATACACAACGTGGTGATAGGGATACCATACTTTTTTGTTTCTTCATTATACTTTAGAATTTAGAGCTGAAGTTAGCAGCCGAGTTTTTGAAGCCTGTTATAGTTTTTTTTCTGGAAAGTTTATTTTAATGAGCTTCGGCTGCGTGTTTCGTTCTGATTGGTTGCGTTGATTGATTTCCGTAGACGATTCTGGAATTTCGTAGAATATATAAGGAGGGCGCTGGGAAAGCCCTGCGTACATTGTCTTGCTTTGTCAGTTGTAGAGACATGTAGTTTATTGGGAGAGACGCTGTGTATGAGAAACTTTGTGTCGCAGTGTGGACATTGCAGAAGAGACTTTGTATCAGTATTTGTGCATTTGGTATTGCACTGTGTGGATATCGCATCGCTGAATTAAATATTGTTGGAACTGTTACTCCAGTATTGGCTACATCCTTAAGTTACTTTTGACGGATTGCAGCTGAACGAGGTTTATTTTAAAGAACCTTACGTGCGTGCGTCTGGTGTGTTTATCATACTTCGACTCCAACTCCACCACGTAACACCTGGCATGACGTAAGTTTGATTAGTGTCCTCAGCCACCGTACCTCTCAGATAAGCGAGTCGGTCCCTAATCTTTGGTCGTACTATTAACTGACACTGTAACGGTCAGCCTGATAGGTGGTGCTTCTCGTATTTATGCAGTAGCGGCTTGATAAGGAGATACGATACGTACTCCAGAATCCCCAAGAACGTATCAGGAAACATGTTAATTGGTTGATCCTTAAACGGCTGAGTGATATTGGTGGAGATGCGGGGTACTGCGTCTAAAATGTTATGATAACGCAGTAGTATTCATAGTCCTTGTGTATAGGGTAGCCGAGTTGTGTAATGAATTTTTTCTTCTAGGATACAACGCGACTAAAAAGGTAAGTGCTGTTTGTGAAATCCCTGGGTTGAAAGTGTGAGACAGGATACTTTAACAAGTTCTATTTTTCTTTCTTGATGGTGGTTGGTTGTGATTGTTTTAGTAGGTAATTACATTTTATTTGTGGCTGAATTTTTTTTTTTTTTTTACAATTGAAACCGATGCTATGTTTCTGTAGTGGCCTAAAGGAGTAGACGCCAGTAAGGGTTAGAAGTAGGAAGGGTAGCAGCGGCCGAGAGAGAAGATTCAGAAATAAAGGGGGAGTTTTAAAAGGGGAGAGAACAACGTTAGTGGGTAGAATACACAGCGGGTTGACGCAGAGATAGAGATGTTGGGAAATGAAATGTTTGTTACAAGGATGTGTAGGACGTAAATGGGATTTCACAGATAGATAAGAGACAAAAGTGGGAAGTAAGGAAGGGAAGAAGTTTTTTTTTAATTGTCGTTTGGCAATTATGTCTAAGTCTATTCCGCAACCATTGAATACAGACGAGGGGTTGAGCGAAATTACTAGGGCGGTCACCAGAGCATTCGCTAAGAGCTTAGATACTCAAGTCAGTCTCACTTCAGATGATCCAAGTCTCTCGGGTAAGGGCCTTCCATTTCCGTCTTATCTGTCCCCACCGCAATCCGAAAACAACTTTGCGTTAAGTTCGGGCGCACGTCCGCGAGCGAGACCAACTCCCCTTCCGCTCTCATCCGAGAATTCACAGCAGGCGGATACGCCTCGACGATTGATTGTTGATGTTACGAACCCACGCCACGCCTTGGATGATTGCTTAGCAAACGACGAGTCATCCGACTCTGATTCAGACTGGGGGAAGGATCTCATCGCTACCACACCGCTGGTCACAGGAATTCCGCCAGTGCAGTATAGTGCTCCTCGCACCGCAGGAACCATAACTACGTGGACTACGGGAGTCCGGGTGAGCCCCGGGGACACGTCGATAAGAGAGAAGGTAGCTGAGCAACCAGTATCCATTCACCACCCACTTCACCAGGAACTAATCTCCATAACGGCCGCTAACCCGACGACGGCAGTCAACACTCCATCCGTGTCCCGATCAGGACGTTTCGTCGGCGCTGGTGTTGAGTTCCGTAGCGATACACCCTTCTTTTCAAGCAACACCGGAGCAACCCACAGAATGACGGACAGCATTCCCAACTCGCTGGCGCCCGAGGCATTCCACGGCCGAACGAGCGAAGATGCTAACCTATGGTTGAAATGTTTCGACCAGTTTGCCATGGTGAAGAGATGGAGTGAGGAGACACGGAGAAATTCGTTTCCCCTTTTTCTGCGTGAGAAGGCCAGACAGTGGTACGAAGACCTTCCAGCCGAGAATAGGTCGAGTTTTGCTGCATTACGGGACGCCTTTTTGCAACGGTACCTCCCGCATCCTTCACTCAAGTGGGTACGCCTCCGGCAGTTCAACGATAGACGGCAGTTGCCGAGCGAGTCGGTGGAGACTTTTTTGCAGAACAGCGGAAACTGGGACGGGAGTTGGATAAATCGGAAAAAGACATCATGGAAAACATAGTCGGGGGCCTGCTTCCACAGATTTCCAAGTTTGTCATGTTGCGATCCCCACGGACGATTGTAGAAGCTCTCGACTTAGCACTCACCGCCCAAGTCTTGGAAAATACACCAGGGGATAGTGCGGGAGTCCACATAGCTGAGCTCAGCAACAGGATTAGTCAGATTGGGGCCACATTAGAGGATGTCCGACGACAGGTCGCGTCGCCGCCATTCATCAACCAGCACCCTGGGCCAAGATTCCGTCCCATGCAGCCTCCACGCCCCCCTCCAAACCATGGTAACCCGTCACGCCACCCATACAACGATCGACGTCCGGGGGAATGGCGTAACGATTCGCCGGGGTATTCAAGGAATCCATTCAACGGTCCTCGCAGATACTGCAACTCCTGTGCGGATGATCATCCGTCAAATTCCTGCAGGTTTAAGACCGCGCAGTGCAGGAACTGTGGCCGGATTGGTCACATTTCCCGCGTGTGTAGGTCGCGTCCGATTCAAGGATCCTCAGCCTAGGGATACGCACCTGTGTCGCCCGGATTCAGGGCCAGACGGCGCAGGGGAATCATAAAGAGATCAAGTGGCATAGGGGTAAATAGAACACGACCACGAGCAGGAAGGGGAATACAACCATGAGTCCATTCGCTGTGGTACGTTAGCAACAAGGTTAGAGTTAGCATAGGTCAGTTTGTGTGTTTAGCAGTTGTAGATTCGGGTGCAGACATTTCTTGTATCGACGAAAAGTTGTTAGGTCAGATAAGGAAAACTCTTCCAGTTTCCGTTCAAGGTCCAAGTGTCAGGTCTATCAAGGGAGTTAGTGGACACTGTCAAATTAGCGGAGAAGTGGACTTGCCGATTTCTATCGAAAATCTCACGGTGGTGCAGAAGTTTAGGGTGCTGCACAATTTACAGATACCAGTCATACTTGGTACAGACTTCTTGAGGGAACATAGGGCGGATGTCTCATTTTCCACCATGGAAATGGTCCTGGGGCATGGTCAGGTTCGTGCCAAGTTGGTTAGAGATACAGAAAACGTTCCTAGTTCCGTGCAGGTTTTGTCGGACGTCGCCATACCTCCCAGGTCGGAGGCAGTAGTGCCAGTGATTATTCCGGGAAGATCAGATTCGCTGGGAGTGATAGAAGCGGCGGCAGGAAACCAAGGAAGCGTGATGGAGGGACGCTCACTGGTGTCGATTAAAAAAGGACAGGCAGTATGTCGACTTATGAACCATTCGGATGAGACTGTCCGTATTCCGGAAAAGGAAGAGATTGGAAGGTTTTCACCAGTAGAATCAGTTCAAGGCGAAATTCCAACGTTTGCCCAGCCAAGTCACAGAGATAGGGCTGCAACAATGACTCAGTCCCAGGCAGCGGAAATAGTTCAAAAGTTGGGGATCAATTTAGCAGAGGCGCAGTTGACACCGGAGGAGAAAGACAGATTCACAGCATTTCTGGCTGAACACCAAGATGTTTTTGCTACCGACTTGTCCGAAATAGGCAGTACCAATCTGCACTATCATGAAATAGACACTGGTCACGCAGCCCCGATTCGACAATGGCCATACAGAGCATCCCCCTCGGCACAAAAGGAAATTGAAAAGCAAGTCTCTAAAATGCTTGAGCATGGAATCATTTCCCCAGCGCCTGCCTCACCCTGGGCATCGCCCGTGGTGTTGGTAAAGAAAAAGCAACTTTCACCTGACGCAGAACCGGAGTTTCGATTTGCCATCGATTACAGAAAGCTGAACAGCGTCACGAAACCAATGTATTTCCATCTCCCGAGAGTGGACGACGTTCTTGATAAGCTGTCGGGAGCAACGATTTTTTCCACGATGGATCTGTTTTCGGGATACTGGCAAATGAATTTGGCACCGGAAGATGCTCACAAAACAACATTTACTACACATCTGGGAAACTTCCAATTCAATCGAATTCCTTTCGGTCTGAAAAATGCTCCAGCGGCTTTCCAGTGCACAATGGCAGCTTGCTTCCAAGGGTTTCAGTTTGCGCTGATCTACATCGACGACATCATTGTGTTCTCGAAAAGTATCGAAGAGCACCTTGACCATCTTTCCGCTGTTTTTGGGCGACTGCGTTCAGCAGGCTTGAAACTTAAACCTCCAAAGTGTCGTTTTGCGGCAAAGAAGGTAGATTTTTTGGGTCACGTGATTTCTGCAAAAGGGATAGAAGTGCAGACAGACAAAACGCAAACCGTGGACGAATTTCCAGTCCCTACGACACAGAATCACATTCGTGTTATCCTGGGATTGTCAGGCTACTACAGGAGATTCATCAAAAACTATGCGCAGGTGACAGCACCGCTGACAAGACTTCTAGAGAAAAGTGTCAAGTTTGATTGGACTCCGCAGTGCCAAGCAGCGTTCGAACAGTTGAAAAAGGCACTGACGTCCGCTCCGATCTTGGTCTATCCGGACTTTAACAAGACTTTCATCGTCATATCTGATGCCAGCAATGACGCTATTGGATCAGTCTTGGCACAAAAAGATGATGAAGGAAGAGAGAGAGAGAGAGCCATTGCATATCGGAGCAGAGTCATGACAAAGGCCGAACGAGGATATTCGACAACGGAGAGAGAAAGTCTGGCGCTAATCGACGCCATCAAACACTTCCGGGTATATCTCTCACACGCCCGATTTCAGGTCGTTACGGATCACGCGGCGGTGAAATATCTGCTGGAGAAAAAGGATCTAGTCGGACGGTTGGGCAGATGGAGTCTGTATCTGCAAGGCTTCCAGTTCGATATTGTTCATCGACCTGGAAAGATTCACTCGAACGCAGACGCTTTAATTCGCATACCAGGCCCGGAAAGTAACGAGACCGCAGAAGTGGAGGGAGAAGTTGTGGTCTGCCCAGTGTGCATGGATGCGGCACCCGGAGCAGTCAGTCAGAATAACGTCTCGCGACACCCTGGTGATAAAGAGGCTAAACCACCAGTGATACAGGCTGCAGAGGAAGAGGATGAACCAGTCATTGCGTCATTGGAATGCATAAACCCATACGACATAAAATCCATGCAAAAGAAGGACCCGCAGTCGGGACCCTTCATTGACTATCTCAGCTCAGGAGCACTGCCCCCTGAGGATAAGATAGCACGACGGCTAATCTTGGAGGCTCGGGATTATGTTATGCACGATGGGTTGCTGTTTCATTTGTGGTACCCTAAAGGTAAAGGCACCAAGGCGGAACGAGTAATACGACAGTTGGTCATTCCTCACCCGCTTCGGCACGAAGTACTGGAAGCATTTCACAGTTCATTGGTTGGAGGACATTTTGCGTTGGACAGAACATACCATGCCATCCTACACAGGTACTACTGGATCGGGCTGTATGCCGATACGATGGAATATGTCAAGTCATGCATCGGCTGTCAAAAGGCTAAGAGGGTGATCCATCCTAAGAAGCCCCCATTGAGTCCGCTACCGATTGAATCTCTCTTCAAACGAGTGCATGTTGATATTGCCGGCCCAATGACTCCGTCGGAAAACGGAGAGAAGTACTTCTTGATTGTGGTGTGCAGTTTCTCTCGGTGGGTAGAGGCCTTTCCCATGAAGACGGTCACCGCTGCCGACATTGCGTGGGTACTCTATTCCGAAATCATATGTCGTTATGTTGCACCGGAACAGATTCTGTCGGACAGAGGAACAAATTTTCTGGCCAAACTGGTGCAAGAACTGTGTAGAACCTTTCATATAACGAGACTACACACCTCCTCCTACCATCCGCAATCGAACAGTACAGCGGAAAGACAAATCCAAAATCTCAAGCAAATGATAAGAGTGTACTGCGAGAATGAGCCCACAAAATGGCCAAGATTTCTGCCAGGAATCCTGATGGCGCTGCGTACTACGCCATGTACAGAATCAACGCAGTTTTCACCGTATTTCTTACTGTTCAAAAAGGAGTGCAGGATGCCAATTGACGTCGTTTTGAGGTCCGAGGAAGATGTTCCCGCGGGAGGTGAGGAACAACTCAACGACATACTTCAAAGCGCAGAGACCACGCAGAAAATAGTGGAGGATAATATTCAACGAGCCCAAACCAAATACAAGAGGGAGTATGACAAACGTGCTCAGCTACCGACCTATCGTCTCGGACAGAAAGTCTGGCTGTACAATACAAGCAAGAAGAAGGGTGTCTCACCGAAGCTGCAGCCATTGTGAAACGGGCCGTATTATATCACCTTGGTGAAGCCGTTTCACACATACGTGTTACGCCGCTGCGAGGACAACGTCCAACTGAAGGTACCGGTCCACGCGATAAGATTAAAACCGTACTTTTCGCCGGCCGATCGCCCCACTAATCCTCCACCGTCCTTCACGCTAGAGAGTGATGACTCGGACGATAATGATGCAGCGGACACTGATAATGGAAACAAGTGCCCAGCCGTGTCACGAGCACACGACCAGGGCGCACAATCACTGACAGACGAAACGGACAATGCTAAAACGGAGGATGATGAACTGTACGAGATAGAACGGATTGTGAAATGCAAAACGATAGACGGGAAGAAGCATTATCTAGTTAAGTGGAAGGGATATGGTGCCTCTGAAAACTCCTGGGAGCCAGGATGTAACTTGCCGGAGGAGGTGACGCAACAGTTTCACATTGACAAAACAGTCCAAGGTTATACGCGTAAAAAGAAAAGAGGGCAGAAGCGTACTTAGGGAAGCCACCTGATCGGATATACCCTGAACACTGTACATATTTGTAGATAAGTAAGGATTGTGGTCATGATATTGATGTACACTCGGCTACAGGTCGAGTTTGAGCGACACCGTAAGCAGACGGTGCGGTTGACGAACAACACGAGATTGCGTGTTATTGAGCATGAGAGTTAATGATGTTTGCTAAGATGCCGTATTGCGGGTCGGGAGTCGCCTCTGAGCGGGGCACCTGACAAAGACGCACCGGGACTGCGGGTCGCCGTCCGCCGTGTAAGGCTGGGGGAGGAGTCGGCTGTGTTCAGGACTCCTCCTGATGCGTAATAAGGTAAATTGAGGATACGTAATATGTTTTAAGTGGGAAATTATGTGGAAATACGAGGAATAACCCCAGACGAGGGATGAAGCAAATCGAATAAATTGGCAGCGACGCACCGGGACCGTACAGGTCGCCGTCCGCCGTGTAAAGCTGGGGGAGGAGTCGACTGTGTTCAGGACTCCTCCTGGTGCGTAATGAATTGAAATTAGAAGAACAAAACGCCGGTAGGTTACGTGAGATACGTATAAAGTAAAATCCCGTGGGCCCATGGGTTATTACGACTATCTGGGATGATTCGACACATAGGTTGCCAGCGGTGAACCTGTCGTGTTTATGTCAGAACCTTACTTCCGGGAACCAGTTACGAGCTCACTGGGAAACGGATCCATTTATCATTATTAATTCTGCTCTTTGTTTGTTTTCAGGCTCTATGAGTGTTCTGGCCTTCCTTGGCCTGATGTGGGGATGGCTTTCCGAGCCTCCACTATACCTGGGAGTTCTTTTACTTTTAGAGGTAGGAGAGTTCGGGGCGAAAAATTGCTTCCAAAAGAAGCGGACGGGATTTCAGAGAAGAAAAAGGGAAGATAATATACCACGCAAATATAGGAAGGTTTTTGAGGGACTGCTAGTTGGATCGGCCCTTACTAACGAGGACTGGTCGTCGATAGACGCATTAAAATTGATTTCTGTAGCGGAGGCTTGCGGGAATAAACTTTTGTTTGATAAAGCGGTAGAGAAGTTAGATACTGCTGGAGCCTATCGGGCACTTTGGTACTTTACACCAACGAGCCCGTGGGCTCAAGCATTAATTTCCAAATGCTATGGGTCAAAACTCCGGCCGACAACTTTTTATAGAATCAGGGTAGGGATCAGGAATCCATTTACATTTCGGTTCAATTTATTGAAGTTGGAGGAAGAACTTGACCAGTTTCTCCGGAGGTCACTTAGAAAAACAAATGTGTTAGAATGTGGTCTGTGCGGCACTCGACTTTCGAGGCCCGTGCTTGACGGATGTGGGCAGGAAATGGTTCTCATGCCTCACACCTGCGGCCTTATTGCGTGTGTGAGTTGTGTCAAGGACTTGGTTAACGCCGCTCATGAGATACAAGCTTGGGCGTGTGTTTGTCCAGCCCCCGCCACATACTGGGACTACCCAGATAGCGAGATTATGCATAATGACATGGTAAAGGACTTGCGGGCCGCCCTTTTATGCGGGTCACGCAAACCCCTCGGACGATGACAGGAATCGATCTTTTGAAAGAGGGTTTCGTTTAGTGTCCGAAAAAGACCTTGAGCGTGTACAAATTAAACCTATAACCATTGTGCAGGTATCGCACGAAACGATGCGGACTGCCCGTACATGGGGTTGGCAAATGGAAGAAAACATCATTCGATAATAGGTGGGACGAGGTAGTGTTATTAAGGGAAACGGACAAAGGAAACTCAGGGACAGTAACTTACGATGGGTAAGAAGGCTCGAGAAGTTCATCTCTCCACTCATTCACCCTCATGACGCTTGGTGAGGTTTGCATAACGGTAGGTTCACCCGCGGGCAGTCATCACAGTAAGTCGTATATAATGAAAGTCACGTTCTCAACTGAAGTCAGCTGCCAAGACGTAAGGCGATACATGAGTACACCACGTAAGCATTTGACGTGGTACAGTGTTATTATTTTTATTATAAAGATGTGAAGAAAGATTACAGTAGACGCGATGTCTTTGGCAAGACTCGATATGAATACCGCATACGGGCATGATATTAGCAACATATTGGCTGACACATCTGGGTTCCAAGAAGAGAACCAAGAAGAAAAGAGAGCACGCGATGAGTCAGGTGCGTAAAAGTGGCACCTAGTACAAATAAATTTGTCTGATATATTTGTGCATTGAGTTATGTTATACATATAAGGCGCCATATAAATACTATGTATTATTATTATAATGTATGTATTATTGTATGAGTATTTTATATTAATGTGTGTGAGATGGTTGTAAGAATGTTAATGATTTGTCATATGATGCAGGTTTCGTGAAGTTCTGGTTGTTGCTGATATGGGCAACAAGGGTCACACCGTCAGGGGGCCTCCACGTCTCACCAGAGCCAAGGCTTAATCTAGGGACTGTCTTCACCTACCAAGGGAAGATGGACAATACCATGCAATACTGGCTCCACACTTTTGAGCTAAAGTTACCACCGATGGAATATCCGGACATTCCAAAATCTCCATGTAAAAACGAAACAGCGTTCTACTGTTGGTTTAAAGATACGGTCATAGATCATTTGAACTATTTAGCTCGGAACATGACTACAGAAGTCAGGGATACGTTTGATAAGGCTAGGAGTATGCTTGGGGGTGAACAGTTTAACGGGAATCGTTCTGACTCGCGAACAAAACGGGCACTCTTTTCATTCGTAGGGAATCTTAGTTCATCGCTATTTGGGACGGCTACGGAAGGTCAGGTACAGGAATTAGCTAAGCATATTGATAAGCTGTGGAATATTCAAATGAAACAGTCACTGTCTGATGTAGAAATCGTATCAAAATTAGAATCCTTCATGAAAACTTCCAACAAACGCATGAACAACTTAATGGAAATGATTCAATCAGATAATCATGCTATTCATCGTTTGGCGGCAGGGATAAACGTTGAGCACAGTAAAATGCTAGCAGTGCAAAAAGCAATTTTTTATTTGATACCAGCATTTGTTACCAAAGCTACAAATGCGATGCGCCTGGAGCGCCAGTTGGAAGATTTTATGTTGGGAGTAACATCACTTGCACAGCGTAGGCTGTCTCCGTTGTTGATAGATGCGCATTCTCTTAAACAAACACTTCTATGGGTAAACGAACGGCTACAATCTCAACATCCGGACTTTAGAACTGCGTACATGCACCCGTTATACTATTATCAGTCAAAGTCGGTGTTTTATACTTCGCAGGCAGAAACAATATTGATAACAGTCCAAATCCCCATCACCACTGGAAACGCCATGTTTGATATCAGTGCGGTCAAAACTTTTCCAGTTCCGTTTAATGAGTTTGCGCGACACGCGACCTTGGTTCAAAATGTGCCGAATTTTATTGCGATTTCGGTAGATCAATCGTCGTTCATTGAACTATCCTCACAGGATTATCTTCAATGTCACGGCACACATGTCAAACAATGCGATGTTCCGTTTGCTCAAAGGTCCATAAATGTTCCAACATGTGCGGCAGCGATGTTTTTACGGCAAAATGTTCGTTCGCGGTGTTCGTTTCTCTTTCTGGAAACGCCGGTTGAGTCTTCTATTACTGACCTGGGTGACGGCGTGGTGCTGCTTACACAAATAAGTGAATTAATTTTAACTTGTAACCACAAAGTGGCGAAGCAGAAGGAATGTACGTTTTGTACATTCAAGGTTCCATGCGGATGCACTGTTTTAGTGGATAATTATTTGATTCCACCAAGGATTTCTCAATGCCAACAACAGATAGAAATTACGCAGCAGCACGGCGTCAACCTAGCGGTTTTACAGGCTTTCTTTAACGACAGCTTTCTTAATCAACTTACCTCGGAACAGCTTTTCTCGTCACCTTTTCAGTATAAACTTCCACCCCTACTCATAGCATCCGACGAGTTTGACGATAAGGTATCCATGGGCACAAAACTGAAGACTGACTTGACGGTGATTGTCGACAAAATGAAGACCGGCCAAACGGTTTATCGACAGACCATTGGCGAAGCAATTTCGAAATGGTCATGGACACAGCCTGACGAGACATGGTCCGTCCCTCACACTCTTAGTTATGTTACATCTGGGTTGGTAGTCCCTTCTTTCCATCGCGTTGTTACGGCGCAAAAGCTACGTACAATTTTGCTAATGCTGGGGACCATCAATGCAGCTCATGCGCAGATTCCCCCAGCACTCGATTGGGCAAAAATACACGACAGTCCGATTGCTTCGGCACGAACGACTGACGTGACTACCAACGATCACACTGACTACTGTACCGGACGATATGACGATGCCTTGATGTTCATGCATATTCCTGTGTTAGTATATATTGTAGTTATTATGGTGAAAACTGTGTGGGGTTCGGTGATGTCACAGAATTCAACTCGGGTATTCCTGGAGATGTCCTCTTTGAGCGGTACTTGTTTAAATCTCTGTGTGGCCTCAGTAGCTCTGTGTCCTGCGCGTTACGTTACGAGCCTCCAATCCTGGGTTCGACATGTTAATCTGGTTCAAAAGGATTGGTTGCGTGGAGAACTCCACCTTCAATGGCCAAATTTTGAGTTAGTCAGTATGAGCACTGGAGTGTCTGTTCCATTGCCGAGAGTAATTCCCCTCTCTGTTATTCAGACTTGGCAATTTAAACAAATGATCAAGAAGGGAACCTATACCACGCATTTGAAACTAGTACATGGTAACGAGGCTACGTATCTGAACAAGCAGGGCGCAAACCCACATGCTGTAACCGGTTCCATCACTCCATCGGCCCCCGGTGTGACCAATGATAACGAATACTTGGAACCTTTAAATGCATATGCGCCCGTCTACCCATCGCTTTATGGCGAAGGTGAATAGATGATTGACGTGGTTTAGAGTATTGGATATGGAGTGGTAGTTGATAATTGAATGTGATGTGCACTATGTGTTTTATGCTGGCTATAGTGCGTTCATTTTATTTTGGATTTGTTGTAAATTGTTGGTTTTGGTTGGTGTTGGTATAAATAATGTACACTGTACGGCACCACTGGCGCTCAGATAATGTTGTAGAATATTCTTGAGTTGAGTTGCTATGTTGTTGTTTTATTATATGAGTTAAATATGTATTGAGATGAGAGATATGATGTGGTATTAATGGTACGGTTGTTTTAAGTTCATTTTTATTGAAGTTAAGGTCTGGAAGGTTGTAAATCCGAGAGCAGGTCTACTGTATATTGAATACGGATGTGCCGTTGGTTGGAAATGGTCATATTGGTTATATAATTGGTTTTGGTGAAGGGTGTATGTTTATATTAATGGATTTTTGACCGTGTAGTTTGTTTTGGAATGTGTATTTTTGTTAATTTGGAATTGTTTATATGACATTGGGATCAGAGTGGACGATTCAAGTGTAACGCAGTATATAACTGATTGACATATTGGGTGTGCGAAGGTGTCAGGCAATTCCGCGGAGTGTCCAAGTGTCCTCTGTTCAAAACAACCCGTTCCCCGTGCTATAAACGAGCGGCCAGCTGACTTACGGTGACGTACAAATGGGCAGATACGATAAAAGAATCAGTTCTACGACGGATCCAAACAGGGTCTTGTCCACTGATTGCTTGTGTGTCCAAGGACCACATATGAAGTTCGACGCCCAGACTTATGCATTCAGACTTATGCAAATTATATCAGTGGGCAAAAGAGTATCAAAATAAATTTCTTGGTTAGGCGGATGCTATAAACATCCGATTCCGTCCCCGAAGGGAAGCCGTTGGTCTCGTGAAAATGCAGATCCGTCACTTGACATCGGCATGAAAACTATATACGTTGCCTACTCTAAACGGCCAAGGCAATCTGGTTAGCAAGTCTACCAGGTCAGCTCGGTTTGGCTACGTGTCCCGTGTTTAACCCCCTCTCCCCTCCTTCCCCACATATTCCGGCGGAAATGTCTCGCACTGTTCAGCACGCTATTTTGTTTGTATGGATTTGTTGTATACTAGACGGAAAACGATGTGAGTGATGCATGTTTATTCAAATTATTTTTTGGGCAATGTATTGGATAGTCTGCTTATTGTTAATGTACATTGTGTATTTGTATAATGAGTCGGGAGACTCATTTTAGAGGGAGGGGAGTGATGTCACAGAGTGCCTGTTATGTATAGTATGAGTTAAATAACTGATTAGAGTTAAAAGTCAGGTCAAGAGCCGGGAACGGGATATTGACCGAAACGTGAACCGCAAGGCGTAACCCAGAAAAATACGACCAGGTGTGGGAGATAGGTTACCTATAATCATCGTGTATCTGATGTGAGAAAGAGGTTAATTCGTATAGGTTTAAGCGGCACGAGGGTCCAAACAAGGGCAGGGAAAGTCAAGTAGTAAAAATAACACAGGACTCTTGGTGAAGGGCCCTTGTGCGAACAGAACCTAAAAATGTATGAGAAAGGGTCGTTGTGTGTCTCGGGGGCTCCGTTCCTGAAGTGACACGTTGTGGCACCCTCGAGACAGCGCACCGATTTCCATCATAGTCAAGTCGTCACCTCGCATTGTTAGGTGAGCTGACTTAAGTGGTACCCTATGCTAGAAGTAAATATGGTGATGTAAACTCTTTACTCTCCCCTTGTGTCTGGAATGCCTGAAGTGTGAATGATCCTGTTTTGTAGTTCGTAATGTTAATGTGCTTCGCCTGTCAGTGTTACACGTTGTCTTGGTTAGTTGTTGTGATGTTAGCTGTCGTGTTATTGGTTGTTGTATCAGTGTGATGTTTAGATAAGAGGCAAGAGTCTGGCATGACGTAAGTTTGATTAGTGTCCTCAGCCACCGTACCTCTCAGATAAGCGAGTCGGTCCCTAATCTTTGGTCGTACTACTAACTGACACTGTAACGGCACGGTCAGCCTGATAGGTGGTGCTTCTCGTACTTATGCAGTAGCGGCTTGATAAGGAGATACGATACGTACTCCAGAATCCCCAAGAACGTATCAGGTCATTTAAACATGTTAATTGGTTGATCCTTAAACGGCTGAGTGATACGTAACTAGACATGACGTAATTTTTATCTTGCTACTTCAGTTGTGAGAGGTTTAGGCCTGCCCGCCTTTGACATCATGGACATGCTATTAAATTCGCCCCACCGCGACCCGTCATTCCTAAAAAGTCCCTTCTAGAAATAGAAGGGACTTAAAAATGGACTTAGTATGTCAGTTTTGCCTTAGACAGGGCAGAGCACACATTTCATCGACGAGTGCCGATTATTGAGACTAAAACATGAAATTGTGCCTGGAAATTAGTGACTCACCTCACTTGCGCAGAGTCGCAGTTATCGTTATTAGAAGGTGTGGAACTATTAAATAAAAAGACACCATCGCCGACTGACTGAGTCGAAACTTGAATGACTGACTCGACTTCCGCATTGGGCCCTAACTTGCCGCCCTGTGACTGGGAGCAAAAGGTCCTGGGGCTTTGTCAGCCGCAGTTAGCATGAAGCCGTGGGCCCGTGGAAGGTCCATTATGAAGACTGAAGTCAAGCACGCACGTGCCGATATTTCGCCCGAATAAACACGCGTCAAATGTCGAGGCTGGAATGAAGTTAATTTATGTGTATGATGAGGTTATTTTCAGCACAATCAAAACACTCTTTCCGGACGGAGGATCTTGGCCGCACTGCAATACAAAGCTGTGGTCTGATACCAGGTGTGTGTGTGGGAGGGGGGGGGGGGGGCAGACACACAGATAGACCAAGAAAGAGAGACAGAAACAGACAGACAGGCACACAGAGACTGAGACAGACTGAGACAAACAGACAGACAGACTGGCTGAGAGAGAGAGAGAGAGAGAGAGAGAGAGAGAGAGAGAGAGAGAGAGAGAGAGAGAGAGAGAGAGAGAGAGAGAGAGAGAGAGAGAGAGAGAGAGAGAGAGAAATTAAATGAAATGGAACTTTATTTCTCAACGGATGAAGTAATTAGCACATGTGCCATTTTTCATACTTGCCGTTGTTACTCTACAAACACAGGGTAATATTTGTAATACTAATAGTTACCAAATTACTCAAACTGGGCAAAGGAAAGTTTAGGAGACATTAAACATGGAGAGACATGCAATAAAATTAATTCATTTATTCAGTCATACATTAAAAAAAAAAATACACGTAACGAGAGAGAGAGAGAG
>BTPG01000162.1:7500-12500 GCA_036245525.1 Semisulcospira habei | reverse complement strand
TGTCCGTCAGTGTGTAGCCGTACCCCACGCTCAATGTCCGTCAGTGTGTAGCCGTACCCCACGCTCAATGTCCGTCAGTGTGCAGCCGTACCCCACGCTCAATGTCCGTCAGTGTGCAGCCGTACCCCACGCTCAATGTCCGTCAGTGTGCAGCCGAACCCCACGCTCAATGTCCGTCAGTGTGCAGCCGTACCCCACGCTCAATGTCCGTCAGTGTGCAGCCGTACCCCACGCTCAATGTCCGTCAGTGTGCAGCCGTACCCCACGCTCAATGTCCGTCAGTGTGCAGCCGTACCCCACGCTCAATGTCCGTCAGTGTGCAGCCGTACCCCACGCTCAATGTCCGTCAGTGTGTAGCCGTACCCCACGCTCAATGTCCGTCAGTGTGCAGCCGTACCCCACGCTCAATGTCCGTCAGTGTCTAGCCGTACCCCACGCTCAATGTCCGTCAGTGTGCAGTCGTACCCCACGCTCAATATCCGTCAGTGTGCAGCCGTACCCCACGCTCAATGTCCGTCAGTGTGCAGCCGTACCACACGCGCAATTCATTCCCGATCCGGCATCACTGCTGAGAAAATGTCAACACCAGCCAAATGCAAGAGGTATAGATCCTCATGAGCCCCCGCAGTTGCGGGGGCTCATGAGGATCTATGCCTCTCTTGCTGACGCCACTTTGAATCCGTGTTCCTGGGACATCTCAGGTTTTTTGGTCTAGAATTAAGGAAGATTGCAAAAACCTGCGTCAGCTGACACTGAACACGTTAAATAATTATTTTTTTTTGCGAAATTTCTTCTTTCCTAACCCACGTTCAACGTACACGCATAATATAAGTTATTGGTAGCAGGGCTTTGCTACACGGACCCTTGCAGGCCTGAGGGAGGTCAAAGGAACCACTGTACCCCGAAGGCCGAAGGCCTGAGGGGTACTGTGTTTCCTTTGACCTTCCGAAGGCCTACAAGGGTCCGTGCAGCAAGCCCCTTCTACCAATAACGTATTTGTTTTCATTCCTCCCATGTTTTCGTAAAAGAAATCAAGAAGAAATCTTCCGACCTAGATCACGCCAGACATGACTGACGACAAAGGAATATATATTTATACATAATAGACTTATGACGTAATTTAAAATCTTTCCTGACGTTGCCGTCTCGAGTAGTGTGCCTGTTCTTTCACTAAGAAACTTTGTACTTTAGAAAGTTTTAGTGATCTTTTATAGAACAAAACTGGCACCCAAGACTCGTCAGAAAGAGGGCTACAAAAAGTCCAGCATTAGCGTTTTTGTGTCCCGGTCACATGGTACGGTTTGCGCTAAAGTGATTGGTCGTGTGACGTAGGGCTGAAAACAAATAGTCTTTATCAGCCTGGTGAGGTCGCCGACACTGTTCAAGACATCACTCTGAGATAGCCCGTCTTGTTTGCAATGCTTCAACCCTAGTCAATCAGACGTGACCTCTTCGCTGTCGAGAAAAACAAGATGAGGATTTCATCCTAAAGGTTACCTTATTGTTTGGAGCTCAGATGCGTTTATCTTTGAGGAACATTCAGAGTTGTTCATATTTTTAGGCTTATTATGCTGATCCATTTCCCTCCTCTCTAAGCCAGCCTCTGATCAACACACACGTCGGCGCACACAAATAAAGACGGACACACGGCGCTTCCCGACATTAGTACGCTCTATGTGCTCGTGAAGCGACAGGAATAAGATAAGATAAGATAGATAAGATAGTTTTTGCCATTTTTTCCGTGTAAAAAAAAAAACCACACACAAAAAACACAACAAAAACATTGCAATTTGTCTTGATGTCAGTTACTAAGACTAAAATAATACACACACACACACACACACACACACACACACACACACACACACACACACACACACACACACACACACACACACACAGAGAGTAAACTCTAAAATATGATTTTCATGCTAAATATTAAGCAAATACTGGTATTAAACACGGCGATCGGGTACGCCTCACTGATTCCGACAAGTTATCACTCGCCGCTCGCGCTCTCTCCAATCAATCCAGTTGATCAGAGAGCGCGAACAGCCAGAGGGAAAAACACTGTTGTGGAATCTGCTGGTCCTGGTACTGATGGACCTGTGCCTGCGCCCTGATGGTAAAAGTTGGAAAAGCTCATTGCCGGGGGTGGGTGGAATCACTGGAGATAAGACTTGCTCTACGTAAGAGATGCTGCTGGTACAGTGAGTCCACGTTAGGAAGATCTCTGCCTATGACCTTTGAAGCGGTCTTGACCACCCTGCTCAGTCTGATTTTCTTTTGGGCCGTGATGGAACCATACCAAACCGTGATCGAAAATGTGAGCACGCTCTCAATCACAGCTCGGTAAAATTGCATCAACATGTGGGCACCGAGACCGAAACTGTTCAGACGTCGGAGGAAGAACAAGCGCTGCTGTGCTTTTTAGACGATGAAGCGAACGTTTTCCTCCCACTTAAGGTCACATGACAGGGTAGTGCCAAGAAACTGAAACGGTTCTGGACTGTTTCAATGATTTCACTAGTGATCACAAGAGGGGGAGGGGACTGAGGACTCCATCTCCTTCTACTCTACCCTACCCTCTGATCTACACACACTGACACACAGAAATAAAGACGGGCACACGGCGATTCCCGCCATTTGTAAGCGACGTGGTCTGGCGAAGCATAGCTATTCTGAAGAAGAATAATAGCACGATCAGAGAAATGACGTCACTTCAAGCTTCACGTCATGGCGTCATTAGCCCCACGACGACGTGTTCATAGTGACGACTCGATGTTATACGTCATCATCGCAGTACTAACATTTGACGTATCAGAGGATGAACTTTGCAATTTTCTTGCTGATTTTCATGCCTAGGGCTTACAGGTCACAATTTGACCTAATCCTACCCCAGGCCGGGACAAATAGCAGGCTTATGCAAACACTGTTTGTTAAAAATCATGCAGGTATTAATGAGAAGATAGATTTTTTTTTTCGTAAAAGAAAAATTAAAGTTATGTTAGCTGCTTTACAAATGACTCCGAAAAAGTGGTGCAGAAAATTGTATGATTTTCACACCTAGGACATACAGGTCACAATTGACCTAATCGTACCCGACAGCCGCCGAGACAAACTGTAGGCTTATGTAAATGCTGGTTAACGAACTCATTCAATATCTCCCTATTATCTAGCTATTTGCTAAATATCTAGTAAAAATAAGAAAAATTGCGGACTCCAGTGTGGATCAACCGGTTTTTGTGAAACGGCCGTTTTCTCGCCAATGAGCATCTTAATCAAAACATAAAAAAAGGTCCCGAGATAATTCTATTAGGGCCAATATTCTAAAATGTCAAGCTTGTCTGTCCTCAAACGCGGGCTCTAGTCGCTCACACACACACACACACACACACACACACACACACACACACACACACACACACACACACACACACACACACACACACACACACACACACACACACACACACACACGGCGTTTGGCGCCAAAAAGACGTTCTCAATCAAGGTTTGCGCAGCTAGACGTGACGTCATTTTTATCGTGTTACTTCTTTGCCAGAATATCTGCCCCGTACGCCAAAAACGTCATGTGCATGCTCCGGAATGCGCTCCGACCCAGCCCCATTTCAAAGTCTACCGTATTTTTGTTAAATACGGTAGACAAAAATGAACGGCAGCCAACTGCATGAGGTATAGATCCTCATGAGCCCCCGCAGTCGCGGGGGCTCATGAGGATCTATGCCTCTTGCTGAAACCGCTTTGTATCCACGTTCCTTGGACGGCCGGGTATCTTTGGCGTTGAAGTAAAGGAGATTTCAAGAAAAGTCTGCTACCCAGAGGCGCGGAGTAAATCATGATGGACTCAACGTCAAACAGCCCCGGACGACCATAAACACAGACACACAGTGGTGTCAACAAGTAGTATAGATCCCCCCGCAACTATTTACCTCTTGGGTCGTGTTTATTTTTTTTTTCCTCGGCAGTGAAGGGGTTGGTTAATGACGTACTTTGCTTGTTGACGAGAAAGGTAAATACATGATAATAAAAACAATAATTAAAAAAAAAACAGGTTCCCGATGCAAAGTGGCGTACCGAAAAAGTCGACTCGGTCTAAAGAAGAAGTTATGGCCTACTCTTAAAAACAGTAGGTCAGAACTTGTTTTTCCGACTAAGCCAATGCGACGTCCTTTTGCTTGTTGTTTAGAGAGTTGGCCCAATAATAATAATAATAATAATAATAATAATAATAATAATAATAATAATAATAATAATAATAATAATAATAATAATAATAATAAAATAAATAAATAAATAAATAAATAAAAAGGTTCGAAAGGGCCTTAAAAAAACTCATTCTACTCCAGACACACCACAGCAAGATAAGGATCGACCATGATAGTTCAAGGATGATGCCAGAATAGCTTGGCGCCTATGGGCGCCAAGCTATTCTGGCATCACTCTTGAACTATCATGGTCGATCTGTGTCCTGCACGGCAATGCAGTCTTCAGAGGACAACGACAAAATGTAAGGATTTCGGTGTTGGGGTAGAATGAGTTAATAAGAAATCCCGGCCCGAATGTTATAAACAGTAGGCCACAACGTCTTATTTACACCAAGCCGACGTTTTCCCGGCAATCTTCATGCTGTGGAAACCTCAGATCAGGGATGGACAATTGACGTCCGTGAGCTGCGGTCATTACGCTGCGCGGCCATTGTGCAAAAAAAATGAACGCTTTGTTCCCGCGCTAATGAACGTTCTTGAAGCTATTGTCGTCTGCCTAACGGGAGTCTGAGGTCAGGTTATGGACACAAACACCACAGGAAGGACGTTTCGGAGATACAGCTGCCCCAGCAGCAAAACGTCTTGGTGCCCGCGACGGCCGCAGTAAGCTCCGCGAGAAATAGTTTTAAAATTGTCCTCCCTTTTTGCAATTGTTTTAGGATGTAAAATTTCAAATTGTTTGCCTTTTGGGGCGTTTTGAGCATCAAAAGG
>BTPG01000162.1:0-2500 GCA_036245525.1 Semisulcospira habei | reverse complement strand
GTTCTTCTCTACATCCTGCACGCTTGGCGCCCACAAGTTTTTTTGATTGTTTGTTTTTTTGTTGTTGTTGTTTTTTGCGGGGGGGGGGGGGGGGGGGGGGGGGGGGAGTCTAGATTTGGTACAAGATCGGCGAGAATCGATGCCTCCAGCTACGTCAACCTAGCAACAGATAGGAAATCACGTACCTCATTATCAAGACCTTACACACACCCCTACATCCCCGAGAGGTGGGGGGGGGGGGGGGGGAGAAGGGGGTTGAGCCAAAAAAAAGTACCTGTGTCCACACTTGAGGTGTACAGCAAACATGACCGGCCCTGGGGATATCGGAGAACGAGGGTTCGATCCGGGTTATTTCCTTTGTCCAGATGCAACCCGAGAAACCCTTCTGTTCCTTCCGCGTGAGACATTGGTAATATTACTGCCGGTGAAAGAAAAAACAACAACAACACATGACGTTTACCAGCACAATCCGAGGTCGCCATGCTAGTCAGACATACTCACCCTCAGGCTGTATGAATCGTCGTGACAAAAATCGCTATCGTCAGCCAATGGGTTAAAAAAAAATTGATACAAGAGATACTGCGATCGATTAACCCTTACGATGCCGAGAAAAAGGTAAACTAGATCCAGATGCAAGAGGCATAGATCCTCATGAGCCCCCTCATGAGAATCTATGCCTCTTGCTGAGACCAATTTGCAAATGTTACGTTTGTGGTTGTGTTAATATTTTTATTTTTAAAAAAATTATTTATTTATTTATTTAATTTTTTTTTGGGGGGAGGGGGAGGGGATGGGGGGGGGGGGGAGGGGCGTGTGTGTGTTATTCGTGGGAGGGATCCGATGTTCAGTTCAGTTGTTTTGGATTGGTAATCACGTGCCTTTTTGGTGTGATTCGTTTCCTTTTGCATGGAGAATTGCGATCATTTGTGTGTGTGTGTGTGTGTGTGTGTGTGTGTGTGTGTGTGTGTGTGTGTGTGTGTGTGTGTGTGTGTGTGTGTGTGTGTGTGTGTGTGTGTGTGTGTGTGTGTGTGTGAGAGAGAGAGAGACTAGAATGTTTCACATTTCGCTAACTTGTAGCAAAGTCCGACTGACCTAGATTAAGCTGGAAGGTTCTGGAAAAGGCGCGATTGTTTTAGTGACCTCAAACATGATGTCAAAATTTTCAGTTAGTACACATGCTGGTTACATTTTCTGACGTTTACGTAATGCACCTAGATTTTAGTGGAAGATTGTAGACAAATCTAGAGTGTTCTTTTTAATGAATATTAATGATTTTGGTTAGGTTTTCTTTTCTGATTGGTTGAGTTGTATAATTTGCGGGATTGTTCTGGAAATCTGTGATAGTATAAAGGAGAGTGTTAGAAAGTATGTGCCTGCATTGTAAGAGACAGCGTATCAAAATGATGAAGCATTTGTGAGAGATAGTGCATCAAAGTGTGGATGCATTGTGCTGAGAGTGCATCGTGAGACTAAAGTACTGTTGGAACTGTTACTCTAGTGTGGTCTACAACCTTGTGCCACGTGTGCCGAATCGCAGCTGAGTGAGTGTTTTTCTACAGGAACCCTACGTGAGTGTGTCTGGTGTGACTGCACGCTTCTACGACTGACCACTACCACGAAACAGCCACCATGTTCCTTGGACATGCTGTGACTTCCGGTCTTGGAAATGAACAATAATTTCAGAGACAAAACATGCGTCCAGTGGCAGGGAAGGGGTTAACCCTTCACTGCCCGGAGAAGATCGCCTTTAACCCCATCCCTGCCACTGCACGTACATTTTTTTTTATGTCTGAGACCTTTGTTCATCCAACGACCAACAAGACCACAGTCGTCCAAGAAACGTAGACACAAACTATCTGTCTATCTATTTATATCCCGTAGTCTTGCCGACCGTTGGGCACCACTGATGACTTGGCAACCAGCTCCCTCCTTTCCTCTCTGTTCTCTGCCAGACACAAACTGGTCTCAGTAAAAGGCAAAGCTCCTCGTGCCCCCCCCCCCCCCCCCCCCCCCCTGCAACTACGGGGCGCTCATGAGGATCTATTCTTCTTGCGATTGTGGCACGAGTGAGTTTAGTCCTGTGCCAGCCACTAAGCAAGGGGCTCCGCGATAGCGCCACAACACTCACCCCGCTATAGCGCCACAACTCACCCCGCTATAGCGCCACAACACTCACCCCGCTATAGCGCCACAACACTCACCCCGCTATAGCGCCACAACACTCACCCCGCTATAGCGCCACAACACTCACCCCGCGATAGCGCCACAACACTCACCCCGCTATAGCGCCACAACACTCACCCCGCTATAGCGCCACAACACTCACCCCGCGATAGCGGAGCACCTTGCTTAGTGGTCGGCTCAGGACTAAGCTCACTCATTCAACCGACGTCTTGAACCCATGCCGCTGTCTTGGGAGCCAAAGTCGGCCATAGCTGACCAGCGTACAGCAGCCCGAGGACGCTGTGCTCGGTGTTCATCTTTTCTCGGCAGTGCTGGG
>BTPG01000161.1:0-40261 GCA_036245525.1 Semisulcospira habei | reverse complement strand
CTAATCTAATCTAATCTAATCTAATCTAATCTAATCTAATCTAATCTAATATATCTATCTATCTATCTATCTATCTATCTATCTATCTATCTATCTATCTATCTATCTATCTATCTATCTATCTATCTATCTATCTATCTATCTATCTATCTATCTATCTATCTATCTATCTATCTATCTATCTATCTATCTATCTATCCATCTATCTATCTATCTATTTATCTATTATCCATCCATCCATCCATCCATCCATCCATTCATCCATCCATCCATCTATCCATCTATCTATCTATCTATCTATCTATCTATCTATCTATCTATCTATCTATCTATCTATCTATCTATCTATCTTGCCATAATTGTTTGCTGCTAGACTAATACCTCCCCTCAATCCACGTTCCACCATTTCACCCATCGTACGATCAGACAACAGGTCTATAAATATCTTACTGGATTTCAAAAATGCATCCCATGTCATGCCAGGACTAGTTATGTAACAAGCAGGGTCAAGCTTGTAGTGTAACAAACCCTTTTCACGGTAACTTTCAAATACGTCTGCTAGCAAGCAAACATCAGCTTTCAAGTATTGGTCATGATAGTCACCAATAGTTTTACACCCTAGTTTTTCCCATGCATTAAGTGCGTGTTGGTATTCAGAGTCAGAAATACCTTTACCAATTAGTGTAGAATAAAATTTCTCTTTTGGTGGTAGTCTTGTTTCTTCAAACACAACCCAGTGATCAATGTACTCATATGGATAAACACCTTTTTTAATCAAGTCCGGCTCAAAATATTTACTTGTTATTGGATACTCACTCAGTCCTTCTGCCAGACTAGCCAACCCTAAAGACAAATGTTGCATGGAGTCATAAAATGCTAATTTATCTAACCTAAAAGTCAAGTATTTTTCAGTTGTCTGGGCAATACAACTAATTTTTTTGTAAGACTCGTCTACAGCCTGCATGATAATGTGTGAATCATATCCCTTCAGATTGTGAAAAAAGATTGGTAACTTATATGTCTTAGGATTTATTTTTAATAACAAGTTACATTTGTTATGAGCGGCACCTCTGTAACGACCAGTTATGTGATCATGATCGCAAACTTTATCACCATCAAGGACGTCTTCACAAATCCAACACATCACTGCTGCATCAAAATTCTGTTTGTCTTCTTCTGTCATCACCAAAGGCATCTGACAGTTTTCAAAATACCTTACTACCTGAATATACAGATGTCTCATTTCTGTTAAAAACTCAGCTGCTGCATTTTCACCCCTGTAGATAACAGGTTCTGAATGAAGACCGTCTGACCTAACAATAATGTATCCAAAAGAACACACCACTTGGTCACTCAATTTTATAGTCTTTGGTAATGACTCTGGAACAGGACCTTCATAAGGAACAACGAGTGATTCAAAATCAGCATATACTACAAACGGCAGCTTTTGCTGATTCCCATAGTTCTTAAAATACACTTGACTGCCAGGATCTGGATACTTAAGTACAGTTTGTATGTCATCAGCTGATCTGCAGTGTAAAACATGTTTGTCTGCTAATTTTATGGAGGAAAATCTTTGTAAACATTTTTTACAAACTTCCTGTTTGCCATTGTGTTTTGTTGTATGATCATGAATTAGACGTGACATATTTCTGATAATTGTGTAGTGGAAGTTATTGTTATCACCAATTAGCAACATGTCAACATGTTTATCTTCTGACTGACCATAGGTTGGGGCAATTGGGGACACTCTAATTGGCTGTAACTTATTTTCAGACTCATTATCCCACACATACACATTTACAGATATACCAGGATTTAGTTTTTCAAACAAGTCTATGTCCTCTATTTTAACAGGGAACTCAATGCCACTGAAGTTGAGTTCATTTACAAATTTGATATAGTTAGATACACGATCAGGTTTTGCTTTTACAAAATGAAGTTTAGCAAGCACACACCACATGAAACAATAGTTGTCATTGTTTTGAATATTGACTACAGCCTTTTTGTTTGCAACCTCAGTTGGAAGTGGTATCCATGATTTGCCTAAAATAGGATGATATCTTGACTGCTTTAGTTGTAGTTCATGTACAAGGCCTTCATGCCAGCCAGACCCTTGCATTTCTGCTCTGTCAATTGCTTCATGGAAGTCAGGCAACAATCTTTCTCTAAACACTTTTTCTAGTTCTCTTCTCGAATTAACTGTGTGCTGCCTTGTCGAGATATACGTTACAATAACTTCACCAACATCTCTGGCAAATTCTATTTTTGCAACAATCTGAATCTTTACACTATCAGAAAGAAGGTTATTTTGTATGACTAAAAAAGATCTTTCTATTGATTCATAGACATTGTAAATATTATATATAGGTAAGTCAGTTGTGTGAAACACGTTTCTTAATCTTTGATGGTTGTCCATCTTTTTTATTTGTCCGACAAAAAAATAAATAGAAAATTATATAGTGTAAAATGGCACTTTATTGACAAAAACCTATATAATAGACAAAATTAATTACCAACAAATAAGCCACTTTCCTGGTATGTCTTCTGTTGTATCATGTTCAATCTTTTGCATGTGTAATATTGTTTTATTAACAGTAATAAATTTAACATTTTTATTTTCTTTTTTTATTTGATGGTGTATTTGTAAACACATAATCTTAAACCAGTCAGATTTAGCATCATAAACTAAAAAATCATTTGTCCTATTATTATAACATGGAAAAGTATTAGAATATCCAAGATAAAAACTATATGTCATGTGTATCTTCATCGGTGTTGGGAGTTTTAAAAAAGGGCGTCTAACTTGTGTTTTTAAGTCACTAATAAGCATAAAATCCCTGAAACTCGATGTAATATCCATGAATTTACCAATAGGCCAATTTTGATCCTCTTGTCCGTCCGTCATTTTTATAGACAAACCAAAAAGATAAATTAATTTACTAACCCATACCCTGTGGGCTGATCTGTCTTTAAAATGAGCTTTAGATGCTTAGTTGATTTCAGTTTATTTTTTACATCATCCCGTTCTTGCTTATTTGGAATGACATCGTTTTCTCTGAGACAGTCTTCGAAGCTGTCACGATCCTTACAGTAAAACAAACAGATAAACTTTAACTGTTCTCGAAAATCTTTTAGTACAGCATTATATTTCTGAGTGAGAATCCAAACACTGATGTTTGCGTGTCTACCACTGAAGGCAAGTTCTGCTAAAGTATTTCTCTTTTTGACAATGTCTTTCTCTGCAGAGCAATCATCGACAATAAATAAAGTTGACTGTCCTTCAAATTGTTTGAAAAAATACAGCAGGTAGTCATTCAGTTTTTTCTCAGGGTCGACTAAATAGATATTACTGTCAGTCCAAATGAATAAACGGTTGTGATAAGCTTTGTTGTGTTTTATTGTTGGACAAAATATTACAATGTTTTCAAAGTGGTGTATGTATCTTGTTTGTAAGAGGTTAAGTACAAATTCAGTTTTACCACACCCTGTGGCACCACAAAACAATCCACAGTGTGGATCGAGTGTCATTAAGTTCATTTTAATACACAATATAATTTTAATATATGTGCCCACTCAGTCTGCTTTCTGCAATATTGAGTTGTGCGTCATAAATTAGATACAAATATATGTTTATGGCTGCAGCAGTTTCAACCTTTTTTTGTATCTGAATTGTTATTCCATCACTACCGTTCTCGACAGTTCGTCCTGACCCATGAAGATAGTCATCATCTGTACTACGAAGGTCTAACCACAGTGCATACTTGTTTGTCAGGTATTGACCAATCCTAACATCATACAGATGTAGATCTTTGCACGCAATGTTTGCAGGTTTATCTCTAATCCTTCCACCCGCAAAATACTTTGTGATCTCATCGTAGTGTTGATAAGGTAACATTCCTGAAGCGTACACTTGATTAGGGCGGCCTTCGATTGTACAAGACAAATGTGTAATCTTAGGATTGTAGAATTTTTCTGAATCCCGTTTGTATGGAGCCGCCGGTTCAACAAACAACATAAGAATACCTTTCAGTGACCTAGCAGGTGTGTTTAAGTTTATGTTCCACATCGGGTCACTCTTGTCTTTGGGTATTAAACTATGTCTAATCACCCTGTCATAATAAATTGGTAGTCTTGACTGATACTGATTTTGAATGAGTCTGGCTAGTTCAGTGTGTGTGACAATTTCATATTCCAAGGAAATGTTAGAGATCTTGTATGTTGCATCTGTGGCAGATGATTTAATTACTTTGGAGTAGTCATTGAAGGTTAGTTCAAAACTCAGACGGTCATTCAGTGCTCCTTGATAATAAGGCAGATGAGCTGTTAGGATTTCAAACTCAAGTGGAATGTAGAATCTGGATCCATATGTTTCAGCCATTATAACTTCCTTTGGTACCCCAGTAGTTACTTTATCTCCGGCGTCGATTCGAAGTTTACCAACATTATCTGGCTGTATGCCTTGGTAAATACGATCTTCTCGTTCTTCTCTTGTTAGCCAAAGGTCTTTGTAACAGTAGAATACATCTGAGTCATCAAGACTAAACACTTCCTGTCCTTCAAGTTTTACTTTAATAGTTCTAACAATTGCTCTGCCAAGATTGTCAACCAGTGTTCTGTTTACGTCTGCGTCTGATGATAGTTCAATATTAAATGCAAGGCGTGCAGTGCCAGGAACAATAACGTCACTGGGACCTAGGTTTGGAAACTTGACTGTAAGTGTTTGATTCTGGTCTATGGTACTAGGATTGTTTGTGATGACGATTGATTGTCTTATGCCCTTAACACCCAGGGGCTCACGTAGTTTTCTGTATGGGTCTAACTTTGAACCGTAAGACTGTGTCATTTTTATTATGCACAATAAAAAAATAATAAATTAATAAAACAATGGCAGCGGGAGGATTTAATCATGAAGAGTTTAAAATGGATGACATGAATGTCTCAGATACCAGTATCACAGATATGACTGGTACAAGTAATACTTCTAGTATGTATCACGAACTTTTAGAAACCAAAGTGAACTCATTTTATGATAGTGTTGGTGAGCGTCCATATCAAATAGATCCTAATCAGTTTGAATATGAAAAAGGACATTTATATTTAAAAACTGTTGACAAAGGTAAAATACTATTAACTAAGAAAAACAACCCTAGTAGTTTTAGAGCTTTAGGTACAATCAAAGGTGAAGGTGGTGTTAGTGCCTTGCGCCAACTTGGTGTTGGTGAAAGAAGGATACCACCTCGAGCTGCTACCATTCTAAATGATTCGCAATCAAAATTACCGACTGAGCAAGAGATTGATATGGCTGATAAAACAAAACTACCAGAAATAGTAGACAAGACAATACAAGAAACATCATTTATAAATGAGGCTATAAAAACAATTGATGACCCTCCTTTTCAAATAGGTGACTCTTCTTTTACATTGCGTGAGATAGCTGCGTTGGATAAAGCACTACAGTCAACAAGGGGTGAGATGGTAAATAACGTAGTCAAACTTAGTGAGCTTGATAAACACATTGAAAAAGAAAAAGAGAAACTGGCTACTGCAGACAATGGGAATTATGACATTGAAATAAAAGAAAGAATACAAGAAAGATTAAAAAATTTGTATATAGAAAGAGATGCTCGGTTAGAAGTAATTGATAATGGTAGACAAAAACTGAAAACACAGGTCAACAGAATTAGAGAAACTATTCAGAAAATACTTAATGAGGATACAACTTTGACTGAGAGATTAAAAACACTTTTCAGAGAGCAGGGTATCACTATTGCAAGTTTAATTACTGCTCTTGGATTTATTATTAGTACTGTAGTGTTAGCTGTAACAGGTGGTGGTAGTAGTCCAGCACCTCCAGCTCCTCCAACTCCATCAGACCCAAAAGATTTACAGACGTGGGTAAAAAAACAGTTGTCTCACATATCAGACTTGCTTAAAAAATTAGCTGTAAAAGCAGCAGATGCTTTACCAGGTATTATAGGTAGTGTTGTCAGTTGGCTTATTAGTACTACAGCAAAGGTAGTAGGGTTTATGGCAGAGCATGTATGGATATTTTTGGTAACAGTGAGGAGGGTTAATTATAGGATACTTAATGAAACAGGTAAAGAAGTAATATTCCTAATCCAGTAAGGCCTATTACCAATGCAGTTCTCTCTGACTCATGTGTGTTTTCTTGGCCTGTTACTGACTGTACTGGTGCTGGTTCAGGTGTCTGTGCCGATGCTTGGGCTGTTATTGACATTACTGGTTTTACTATCTGTTCAGGTGGTGGTGTTGATATTTGTGTTACTGGTGGTGTTACTGGTTGTATGTGAGAGGTTGTTGGACTCAAGTTTACAGATTGATTAAGTCCTAATTTCTGATTACTCCCTGCAACAACTATTTCATTATTATAATTTGTTATTACTCCAATTTGTAGTTGAAGATCAGAAGGCAACATGTATAACCCAATGCCTACTACAAAGTCAACTTTTGATCTGGCATATCTGAGAACGTTTTGGTAACGTTGTATGCTAGATGGAAGATCAACAACTGAGTTAATAGAATCTTCTAAATTTGCTAAAAACTGTTTTTGTGCTTCAAATTTACCACTTCCATTCAAAATGTTTGATTTTGTTAGTGATTGTGCTCCTAGTAAACACCAGACATATGTTCTGATAGACTCATTGACGCGCTCGACTCCTGCTTGAGTAAACCCGTCAGATTTATCTAAAATAAATGTGGTCCACGCATTAGTCTGCTTCTGCTCTATTGATCCTAACCAGACTTGTGATTTTGATGAGAATGAAGTGTAACCAGGGTAGTAATCTTGTGGGTATTGTCTGTGACTCATAGCATAATACAATGTTCCCATACCATTGTGATCATCAAGTTTTTGTGTAAAGTCATACTTTGTACTGATGTTAAATTCATTACAGATCCGTTCAAATGCTTTCAAATCCATGGGATTGTTAAACTGATTAAAACTGGATTCAGTTGGTAATGGTGTATGCAGTTCTGACAGTATTCTTCTAAGCTGGTAATAAACATGGAAATGATACACAGACTTAATCAGTTTGTTTGAGTGATTCAAATGGTCTGTAAATGAAACACCACAGCCTGTAGTAGAACACAGTATGGCAAAGTTAAGTTGGTTTTGAAACATCTGTAGTGGGCTTGAAGACCACTTTCTTGCAGTTGAGTCATCTGTTATTGGAGGGTTTAGGTAATGATCAAAAGGGTTGGGTACTTTGACTTGAAATAAATCTTGTTCAGACAAAGCTATATCAAGCTGATTTAACTGAATTATTTTCTGTTCATAAGTAGGTGCAACATTATATTTGGCATTCACATTGAATTGAAATGCGTTTGTAGTGGTAATGGTTGGTGATTTAAATTCCATCCTTTTTTTTTTATGTGATAATAAAAATGTTTATAACCTTAACAATTCTTGACACGAGCAAACCAGTGTGGCTAACTAATGGAATCGATAATCGAGATGGTAACAAGGCTGTGGCTATCCATGAAATGTTTTATACAGTAAAGTGGTTTAATGTAACGGATAATACAAGTTTTTATATAAGTTATGTTAATGCTGGTAATAGTGGCTTGGACACTAATACACACTTTATACCATCTGGGTATTATGACTTTTGTACTTTAGCTACATGGTTTCAAAATAATTTAAAAATTAAAGCAACTTTAAATCAGGCTAACTTGTTTGTTGAATTAGAAATTCCTACAGGCACTATACCTTTATTTTCAACTGAACTTGCATATTTACTTGGTTTAATAGACAGAAATACAATGCCTGTAAATTGGGTAATGGGTTTTACAGATAATGGTACTAGTGGATGGTATTATACACCAGATGTAACTAAAATAACTGGAACATATCCTGTTCATTTGTCAGTACACACATTTCTAAATGTTTATTTAAAAGAACTAAACACGACTGAAAATGTACACAATGGAAAACCATCAACTTTGTTGAGATGCTTACCAACTGGAACTGCACCCTATTGTGAAATTGTGGTTGTTAGATTTCCTAATTTACAGTTTAAGAAATTAGGTTCTAGTTTCTTTGAGTCACTGAGTATATCTGTAACTAATCAGAATGGTAAACCAGTTGTGATGCATGATTTTAGTGTTGTGTTAGAAATTAAATAATTTTATTTTTGTTTATAAAAAAATGAGTGGTCTTGGTCCAAAGCCTAGAATCATACCAGTTGCTTGTCCAGTAACAGAGTTGAAAGATTTGGCAGACGTACAGGATTTTGAGAAAGAGGGAGAAATTGGAGAAATATATGGTTTTGAACTTGATTCCTATGGCATGTACAAGAGAAAAGTAATTGTTGACATGAAAGATGGTGAAAGACAGATTCCTAAACTTGGTCAGCTACGTGATGTTACTGTGCCTGTTGCGCCTAATCTTGTAAATAATGTGCCCTACAACTTAATACATGTGGGTACTAAATGGGTTGTTTCACCTGTACTGGCACCACCACCCACAATTGACTGGGACATAAAGATTGAATTTATTAGTCCTTATGTATACACTGATGATGAAGGCGCCTTAGTGTTTAGGAAGGTTGTTAATTCTGGGCCGCTTATTGTAAGCCTTGTTCCAAGTTTTGCCCTAGACAACAATAGCAGAGAAAAACTGAAAGTTGAAAATTATGAGAAACGAAGATATCTTCTTACAACTAGAAAGGGTAGATCAGATACTTCTGTTGTGTTTATGCCAGCAAGCTTAGTCGTGGCTAGAGAAGCGACAATAGTATTTGAAATTATCATGAAATCTGTTGCTACTGCTAAAGAGGCTCAAATTGCACAAGGAATTAAACTTACATGGGATGAAACAGTATCAGAATCATCAAAGGTCTTTATTGCTATTACAAAAAATAATGATGTTATTAATGTTTCGAGCAGTATTCCAGCTGTCAAGGTGGTGGTTGACAAAACAACTTTTGTTCGTCTAACTTACATAAACCTTGAACACATTGATCTTGTTGCATTTTATTATGCCAGCAAATTGTATAATTTTGAAGAGTTGCAAAATGTAATTGCTGATTAAAAAAATATTTGTCATAAAAAATGGTGAACTTGTATCCACAAATACCACCTGAGCCTATTGAGCGTGATAAAACATTAAAGGCAGATTCATTTCGTTTAATGAATATTACAGAAGCGTTGAAGTATTTGGAAGAAGAACAAGCAAAATACTCGAGGTGTAAACGCCGTTACAATACGGTTTTCAATTCTGTACACAACACATCAATGGCCATGGGGGTGGTTTCGGCCGGATTATCTGTAGGAGGTATAACTCTTTTTGCAACGGGGGTGGGAAGTGTTATAGGAATTGCTGTTGAAGGTATTGGTCTTGTCACAAGTCTAGCATGCTTTGGTATGGAAACCCTTAACAAAAAATTTTATATGAAGTTGCAGAAGCATGAAGCATTAAGTACGCTCGCAGCAGCTAAGCTGACGAGTATGAAACTTATTATTAGTAAGGCTTTGGAAAATAATGAAATTGATGACGAAGAATTTAAGCGAGTCCAGGATGATTTGGCTAACTATAAACAACAAAAATCTGAAATACAGAATAAGATGCGTAGTCAGGCTGTAAATGTTGAAGAGCTAAAGAAATCTTTTTTAGAACAAGGAAAAAAGATAGGCGTAGAAGAAACTATGAAAAAAGTTTACGGACTGTTAGGCAAGTAAAGATCAGTTTTGGTAATCATTCATTAATTCTGAAATACTCTTCACAAAGAGATGTCATGCCTTTCACGTCTGCCCATCTAACACCATCTGCCCCACCACCAGACTACTATTGAGAAAAAAAAGTTTTCTTGTTGACCTTGTAACTTGAGAAATCTGTCTGAGTGTCTTATTGACTAGGGTCAAGAACTTACAAATTCTTATGTTTAGGTTCTTGTAAGAACTTGTTTTAAGTCACTTAAAAGAACTTATGACACTAACTTTAAAGTTGTAGGTATCTTTGAAGTTAGTTGGCAAGTAAAATCATGTTATTCTAGAAAGTCACATCAACAGTAACTTTCTAAGTTTACTTCCCACTCAGATTGCCCGGTAGTGTAATAGAATATTTTTTTTATTACACAATAAGGGTGTGTGCACATAGCACCCTGGAAAGAAAGGTCTATAGTGCAAAATCTGTCCATACCTCTGTGGATGTGAAAGGGGTATTTTAAAACACCCCTTTTGAATAGGCCTGATGGATAAGCCTATTGCCAGGGTGTGTTTTTCATGTGTTCTTGTCGCTGCAAACATAAAATGGGTTTTGTCTTTCAATTTCAAATGCATCACAGGTTGGTCTGCGCCTGTTAAATAACACTCACGATGTGCTGATGTGATGTGCTTGGAGTGGAAACAACAAAATTTTCTCCACACTTTGTCAGACGAAGAAACAGAAAACAAAATTATTTTTCTACTCACTTGGCGAGACCTATTTATTTAGGAATGACCTAGTGCTCTATATTTGGAGAAAAACCTATATTCAAGGTTTGTTCCATATTTTGGTGAACGCTCCATATTTTAAATTTGTTCTAGTGCCCTAATAACCCACTTTTGAAGCATTGACACAGAACGAAATAATTTGACCTAATATGTTTGTGTGTGCTTGTGTGTGCGAGGTGGGTGGCTGGGTGGGGTAGGGGGTCTGGGTGACAGCATTGATATTTTTAACTAGCCTTTTTTTTTCCCAGATTATTTCCCTTTGTCCAGTGATGTACGTATTTTGCTTTTTTCCCTAACATAAAAAATAGGAAAAAAATAAGAAAAAAAAAAAAATTAAAATTAAAAAAAAAAATAAGAAAAAAAAGAAGAATAATTAAAAATTAACAAAGAAAAAAAAAAAGAAAAAAAAAAAAACATTGACAAAAGGGCTGCTTAGTGGCCTGTCACCTGCTTCCACAGGAATCGATGTAACCCGGGTTATTCACGTGCTAATTCACCCCCTATGGAGGGGGCTATAACCCTGGGGGGTTGCACGTTCACCTTTTCCTGTGAAAGCCTCCGCGGTGGAGAGTGTCAACTGGCTCCGAGAGCGTGAAACGAACCCAGCACAGACAGAATAGCTTGCGCTAACTATTCTATCCTAACCAGCGGAAGTATCCTCTCAGCCACTCAGCAGACCCAAACAAAGGTAGATTATTTTACGTATTTATGGTTTGGCTGAAATCTTATTAAATCAGGGCTCTCCATGATATGAATCAAAAAGAATCTTAAGAATTTAAGCCTATAAAGACATAGGCTCCTGAGAATCTAAGTCTCTTGCAAAAGACCTCTGGTGTTTCCGTCCTCAAAGGTAGTAAGCCTAACATGCTATTATAAGATGTCCTTGGCATTGGTGAATGTCCGCTTCTCTGTCATACCTGTGTTTAAGCGTGCTCAGTACAACTCTGCCATGTCTGTGTTTAAGTGTTATGCATAGATTCAGCAATCTTTACAGTTGACTAAAACTCTATGAAATCGGTGGCTAATGAGAATCTCACACTGCTCATAAGAATCTGTGATGGCGTGGGCTACTGAAAATTAAAGCCTCTTGTAAAATAAAACATGCTTTTTCATGTTCTCAGAGGAAGGAAGTCAGATTTAATGGGGTTCCTATACTTGTTCAGTAGCGCAGAACGACTATGTGCTTCAGCTATTGTACAAAGGGCACTGTGTGTGTGTGTGTCAGTGAAATAGGATAAGTTTGTAACCCAAATAACTGTCTGGGTGGTGTGTGTGTTTTCATGTAAACATGTTATCTGTGTGTTTGAGCGTGTGTGTGTGTGTGTGTGTGTGTGTGTGTGTGTGTGTTTAACTGCATTTTATTTTGTATTGAAAGGTGGTGTGTTGATAGAGACAATGGTGATTAATAACTGAAGTACCTTTGCTTAAAGAAGTCAATGACAGCATTAATTATTTAGGTGTGGTGGGGGATCTGGCTTAATAATCACGGGTAGCTGATAAAAAATGCTGCTACTCTGAGAACACAACCGCACTCCAACACAAAGTAATGGAAAGATCGAGAATGTTCGTCTTCACACCCTACGAACGTCTCAACGACGCAATACTTGATCACGAGACTAGGGTCACGAGTTGACACGTGGTGTTGTTATTGGCAACATTGACGTCACTTACTTTTGGGTGGGTGATGTGGAAATTATGCCTAACGGGAATTCCCACAATTGCGCAAGTAGTCATTTCCCGAAAACGGCTGATAGTAGTCAATGACAGCATTAATAATTTAGGTTAGGTGGGGGGTCTGGCTTATGATAATCGCGGGTTGGTAGCTGATCAAAAATCGTTGCTTTGAATGATTTCTGGAGTGGAACTAAAATGGCTAGGTAATAAAGTTATTGGGTGTATTGGGTGGCGATGGGTTTGTCTAAATGGCTAGTTGATTACAATAATTAGTTGATCGATGTGGCATTTATCGATTTGATTGGTTTTCAAATCTTATATTCTCATTCTAGAATTAATTATTCTGAGAATGAGAATATGAGAGCCCCAGCCTACCCCTCCCCCAAACATAGCTTGAATGATTTCTGGAGTGGAACTAAAATGGCTAGGTAATAAAGGTATTGGGTGTCTTTGTTGACGTGGGCTTGCTTAATTACCGTGTTAATTAGAATAAATATATTGTTTGGGTTTCGATTGACATCACTTGATTGAGATAAAGAGATAGATAATATGAGACTTCCAAAATAATAAATTCAATAGAGTCGCATCCGTCATGCTCATCATTTTTTTAAAATTAAAGGGTTGATTCGGAAATAATGAGGGTGTAATGGGAGGACTAAATTTTGATATTTAAAAATAGCGTAAATTAATGACGGATGTGGCTTTATTGAATGTATTGGTTTGGAAGTCTCATATTATCTATCTCTCATGTACATCACATTTGTACACTGCCATGTGCAGGCTACCTTATAGTGCTTACAGATAACCCATATCATACTGAGGCTAAAAGCTTCACATGTGTACACTGCCATGTGCAGGCTACATTATAGTACTTACTTACAGATAACCCATATCATACTGAGGCTAAAAGTTCACATTTGTACACTGCCATGTGCAGGCTGCCTTATAGTGCTTACAGATAACCCATATCATACTGAGGCTAAAAGCTTCACATGTGTACACTGCCATGTGCAAGCTACATTATAGTACTTACTTACAGATAACCCATATCTCTTCTCTTGGCTTGACTTCGCGAACGAAGATTCTATAGGGCTTGCCCACGTCTGCAGGCATTTTCGTGGCTGCGGAGGCCAATCCGGGACAGGCAGGTTCGACCGCAGTGGCTGCAGGGGAAGGTCTGGTCAGGGTTCTGAGTTACGGCAACTCGGTTTTTTCTCCTCCCATATCATACTGAGGCTAAAAGCTTCACATTTGTACACTGCCATGTGCAAGCTACCTTATAGTGCTTACAGATAACCCATATCATACTGAGGCTAAAAGCTTCACATGTGTACACTGCCAGTGTGCAGTGGGCAGATGTTCACATCTGCACGGGACATAGACGACCCCGCCCTCCACAAGTCGCCTGCTGCCTTGCAGGCCTGGCCGCTTGGCTGCGGAAAGGCTAAGGGAGGAAACCCCTGACATCAAAGCCCCCGTGTCTCCGGGGAAGGCTTTTGAGCCAGAGACTAGGACAAGGACAGTCTATTATAAAACCTACGACCCGAGGACCTCAATGCCATCGTCCCAGCTTGCTAGGCCATGGCAGATGAACCAAGGGTTTAAAGGGTGGGGCCAGTACTGCGCACACTGCACTCCACCGAAAAGCTCCACCGCGCAGGCTTTAGGAAACGTCCACGGACCATGACACTGACCATTCCAAGTCCTGTAGCGACGGGCGAGGGGCGAAACGGCAGGTGAAAGATGTCACTGGAAGCCGCAGTCTCAAACCTGCATGCAGGCGGTTCAGGATATTGGTCGCCTGATGTTGACCTGGGGATGACAACATCACTCGGCACACCCTGAACGACCAAGCAGCCTTCTCTAGGGACAGCACTGCTTGCTCCACACGGAGAGGGGCCTAGAAAAGTGGCCTAACCAAAGCTCATACCCTCGCAACCCCAGTTGGCTAGCCGCGGTCAACGGGCATCTTCTCCTGCGGTCAAAAAACAAGAAAGAATAACGGATCCACTCTCATGACGACCACGACCGGACTTAACGTAGCATGCTGGAACGTCCGAACCATGCTCGACAAAGCAGACAGCGGACGCCCTGAACGTCGCTCCGCCCTCATTGCCCATGAATTGCGGAGGTTAAACATCGACATCGCCGCGCTCAGCGAAGTACGCCTTCCGGACGAAGGCAGCCTCCAAGAACTTGGTGCTGGGTACACCCTCTACTGGTCAGGCAGGCCTGCATCAGAAAGACGGCTTTCAGGCGTGGGTTTCATGGTCAAGACATCCATTGCGACTAAGCTGGAAAACCTACCAACGGGCCACTCAGACCGCATCATGTCCATGCGCCTCCCACTGAGACACCAGCAGCACGTCACCCTTCTCAGTGTGTACTCCCCAACCCTCCTGGCGGAGCCTGCTGAAAAGGACAAGTTTTACACTGACCTGCGCAGCCTCCTACAGAGTACCCCTGCAGACGACAAAGTCATCATCCTTGGCGACTTCAACGCCAGAGTGGGCCAGGACTCTGAAGCCTGGAAAGGAGTCATCGGCAAGCATGGCGTGGGGAACTGCAATGACAATGGCCGCCTACTGTTGGAGTTCTGTGCGGAGCAGCAACTGGTCATCACCAACACTACTTTTCAGCAAAAGGACAGTCGAAAGACCACCTGGATGCATCCTCGCTCCAAACACTGGCACCTTATCGACTATGTCCTAGTACGTCAGAGGGACCGCAGTGACGTCCTCCTCACCAGAGTGATGCCCAGCGCAGAGTGCCACACTGACCACCGCCTTGTCCGCTGCAAACTCAGGCTCCACTTCAAGCCAAAACCCAAGAAATGGGGGCCCCCCAAGAAAAAGCTTGATGTTGCCAGCCTTCAGCGTGACGATGTGAAAGCTGCCTTTCAGACAGATTTACAGCGCAGGCTCAAAGACACAGCGGACCCAGTAGACTCCTCCCCTGAAACACTTTGGGAACAAATGAAAACTGCTATTGCAAAATCCTCTGCAGAAGTCTTGGGTTTCGCCAGAAAGAAGAACAAAGACTGGTTTGACGAAAACGATGTAGAGATCCAGGAACACCTAGCAAAAAAAAAGAGCCGCCCATCAGGCCCACCTAGCCCAGCCTTCCTGCCCTGTGAAGAAGTCTGCCTTCCGCCTCGTCTGCAGCAGTCTCCAGCGCAAGCTCAGAGATCTCCAGAATGAGTGGTGGACCAGGCTTGCACAGAGGACCCAGCTTTGTGCTGACAATGGTGACTACAGGGGCTTCTACGAAGCACTGAAAGCAGTGTATGGCCCCAGGCACCTGGTACAAAGTCCCCTGCGAAGCGCGAATGGCCATGCACTCCTCACAGATAATACCTCCATCTTGAACCGCTGGTCGGAATACTTTCAGAGCCTCTTCAGCGCTGAGCGCACTGTTCAAGAAGCAGTCATCCTACAAATCCCACACCTCCCAGTAAAGGTTGAATTGGACGAACCGCCCACCGCTGAAGAGACCCTCACAGCCATCCACCAGCTCAAGAGTGGCAAAGCAGCAGGTATTGATGGAATACCGCCAGAGATCTGGAAACATGGAGGCACAGCACTGCACAACAAGCTCCATGACTTCTTTCTCTGCTGCTGGGAGGAAGGAACACTACCAAAAGATCTCCGTGATGCAGTCGTTATCACCCTGTACAAGAACAAAGGCGAGAAGTCTGACTGTTCCAACTATCGGGGAATTACCCTGCTGTCCATTGCTGGGAAAATCCTTGCAAGGCTGCTCCTGAATCGGCTGGTACCTGCCATCGCTGAAGACCAACTCCCAGAGGGCCAGTGTGGCTTCAGAGCAAACAGGAGCACCACCGATATGGTCTTTGTGCTGAGACAGCTACAGGAGAAGTGCCGCGAACAGAACAAAGGGCTGTACGTAACATTTGTCGACCTAACAAAAGCGTTCGACACTGTGAGCAGGCAAGGCATGTGGCAGATCCTGGAGCGGCTTGGCTGTCCCCCAAAGTTCCTCAACATGATTGTCCAGCTACACGAGGACCAGCAAGGCCAGGTCAGACTCAACAATGACCTCTCAGAACCATTCCCTATTCTCAACGGCGTAAAGCAGGGCTGCGTGCTGGCACCGACCCTCTTCACCATCTTTTTTTTAGCATGATGTTGAAGCAGGCCACAGTGGACCTCGATGATGACGATGCAGTGTACATCAGGTACCGTCTCGATGGCAGCCTGTTCAACCTCAGACGACTGCAGGCCCACACGAAAAGCCTAGACCAACTGATTCGTGAGCTGCTTTTTGCTGATGATGCTGCCCTCGTTGCACACACAGAGAGAGCCCTGCAGCGCATCACGTCTTGCTTTGCAGATGCTGCCCAGCTCTTTGGACTCGAGGTCAGTCTGAAAAAGACAGAGGTCCTCCATCAGCCGGCACCCAAGACAGTGTATCGCCCTCCTCACATCACCATTGGCGAGTCTGAACTAAAGTCAGTGCACCAGTTTACTTACCTTGGCTGCATTATCACGTCGGACGCCAAGCTGGACAAGGAGCTTGACAGCAGGCTGGCAAAAGCGAACAGCGCTTTCGGGCGACTTTTCAAGCGGGTGTGGCACAATCAACAGCTGAAAACAGGCACCAAGATCAGCGTGTACAGAGCTGTGGTCCTCACCACCCTGCTGTATGGTTCCGAGTCATGGGCCCTCTACCGCAGCCAACTACGACTCCTCGAACGCTTCCACCAGCGCTGCCTGCGTACCATCCTGGGCATTCACTGGAGTGACTATGTCACCAACGTCGAGGTCCTTGAACAGGCTGAAACTGTGAGCATCGAGGCTTTGCTGCTGCGGACACAGCTCCGCTGGGCGGGGCACGTCTCCAGGATGGAGGATCATCGCCTACCAAAGATCACCCTGTTCGGCGAGCTTGCTACTGGACACCGTGACAGAGGGGCACCAAAGAAGAGATACAAAGACTGTCTCAAGAAGTCACTTAGTGCCTGCCAAATCGACCACCACCAGTGGTCTTCGCTTGCTGCGGACCGTGACACCTGGCGCTCCACCATTTACAAGGCAGCTGTCTCCTTTGAGGACTCTCACAGAGCTAGCCTTAAGGACAAGCGGCTCAGGAGAAAAAACAGAGATGCCGCAGCTCAGAACCCTGGCCATACCTTCCCCTGCAGCCACTGCGGTCGAACCTGCCTGTCTCGGATTGGCCTCCGCAGCCACAAACAAGCATGCAGACGTCGTGGGCAACTCCTATAAAATCTTCGTTCGCGAAGTCAAGCCAAGAGAGACATTACTTTTTATCATTCTTTAAGCTCGTTCAGTCCACACGGAATTTTGCACTTTTCTGTCGGCAGTAAGTCAGTTCATCGTTCATCGCGCGGCGTCTGTGTTCGTGCAGTCCCGTCCGTATTATTCCTGTGAGCGCCGGTGAATTTCGTGTGGTCCGTGGCTCCGTCCGGTCTTGTAGTCTCCGACGGTCCGGGGCGTGAAAAAAGGAGAGAGAGGAATACGCAGTATCAATGCTGTTTGGTCGTTACGTTTCTCTCCCTTACGGAGAAGCAATCAAATACAAACTTTGCTAGAGTGCATTGTGCATCCTTTCTTACTAGAAGTTGGCTTGGCTTATGGCAGTCTGTACTTGTAACTAGCTGGGTTCTGAGCTGATTATATAAACTACAATCGTCTAGCATGTGAATTTCGTCCTCTACTACTCCACACGCGCGACATAGTCTATGTTCCCGGGGTGTGTTTGTATACCTGCCTCTTTCTACTTCTAACATGTGGGCACTTACTCGCAACTTCGTTAGGGCTTGTTTGTGTTCTCGTATTTTTGTGTAAATAAGATAGCTTTGTATTCCGTATTTATCAGTTGCTTTGTTATAGAATGTCAGTCTAGATGTGTTGTTCCGCTTAATTTTGTTCCAGTATTTAATGTACTGCTCTTCTAGTTTTCTATGGAGGGCTGTTTTAAGTGAAGTTCCCCTGAATGTACACTGGTTATCCCACACGTGGCGAAAGCCCAGTGAGCAAAGAATTTGTCTTGTGAAAGCGACCCACGGGGCGGTGGTCTCGAGCTGTTCGTGATACGCCTGTTTGAGGTAGGAGGTGCTGTCAGAGTTTAGCATGTGAAGCCAAAAACCTATCACTTGGACCGATACTCTGATGCTCACAGGGAACTGTCCGATCTCAGCTAGGGCCGGAATATTCATAGCTTTTTTGTGTATGCCTAAGATGGACTTAGCAAATTTCAGCTGGATGCACTCGTGAGGCATTTGTCCCTTCATGCAGTAATCGAAGAGGTCACTCAGGTCACTGTCCATATTATTTGCTTTTAGTGTGTAAGGGAACCATACTTCTGATGCATATGTTGCGACAGGGACCACTAGAGAGTCAAACAGTTGCATTATCGTTTTAGTATATAGGTTTTGTTTGTATAATGAGCGTTTAAGGGTATGAGCGGCTTTGCTGGCTTGTCTACCAAGGTGGTCTTGTGCTGATGCAAAGCTACCTGTGTTATTGAACATTACCCCTAGGTACTTGTATGTATCCACTGTTTCTATTAAATCGTTTCCATACCTAAATACGGTCGGTACTTTTGGTGCTGCTCGTGCGAACACAATTATCTTTGTTTTATTCTTATTGACCGTCAGGTCCCAGTCTTCACAGTATTTATGTAGTTTATTTAATTTGTTCTGCAGGCCAGCTTTTGTAGTGGACAGAACCGCTAGATCGTCTGCGTACAGTAAGCACGGTAATTCCGTACCTGTCGTATTGTTAACGGTTGGGGAGTCTTCATCCTTCAAGCAATTTGGGAGGTCGTTGATGAAAATATTGAACAGAGTAGGGCTTAGATTATTTCCTTGTTGCACCCCCTTTTTTAAAGGTATGTCTTCTGTGTACCCGCCTAGTACTTTCGTGCACACAGTTGACTGACTATACATGTTTTTGATTACGTTGTAGCAGAGCCCGCCAATGCCTAGGTCTAGGAGTTTTAATAACATAGCGTCATGCCACACGCTGTCAAAAGCTTTTTGCATATCCACAAAGCAGCAGTATAGTCTGCCGTTTGGGGACTTTAGGTATTTATCGACTATGTGCTTGAGCACGAATATTTGGTCTGTGGTCCTTTGCGTTTTTCTGAATCCTGCCTGTTCTGGGGCGTAAAATTTGTTTTGTTCTAGGTAGTTGACTATTCTCTCGTTGATGACCTGGCAAAACAGCTTACAAAGTGCGCTTGTGAGAGTTATGCCTCGGTAGTTATTTGGGTCAGTCGCGTCTCCGCCTTTATATAGTGGGATACTGACACCTGTTTTCCACGAGGGCGGGTAGTGCCCTGAGGTTAGGATGGTGTTGAAGCAAGCTCTCAAGCTGTTGATAGTGTAGGGCAGGCTGGTCTTTATCATTTCGTTGGAGATGCCGTCCTTGCCTCCTGCCTTTTTCATTTTTAGACGTTTGACAGCTGTTTCTATTTCTATGTTGGTGATTAGGAAATCTAAGCTATTGAAACATGGTTCTTTCTCTTTGAGCTCTAGTTTAGCTTCTACCTCTCGTTTTCTCTCCTCGTTAACGTCAACCTCTCTAGCTACTATGTTCTCTAGGTGGCTTAGCCATTTTGCAGCGCTAACTATCGTTTTTCCTGCGCCTACTGGGGTATCTACGTGTTTTAGTTCTCTTACTGCTGCCCAGATTGCATTTGGGTCTTTTTCTATTGCTTCGTTAAGGGTATCCACTAGTTTTCTTTTGTACTCGGCTTTTGTCTTTTTGATGAATTTATTATAGGTTTTCCTCTTACTGAAATATTTGGATTTTAGTTCGGAATTGCCTGGATTTCTATTTATTGCGTTGAGCAGAGATTTCAGGACTTTTCTCATTCCTATGCAGCCACGACTGAACCATTTCTTTGTTGTCTTTTTCCTCCTGTTTTTACGGAGAGAACCGGGCCGCGGTTTCTGTCTCAGTGACAGCTCCGCGGCGCCGATCAGCGCCCTTGAGAGACATTTTACCATATCCTCTATTTTATCCGCGTTATGGTTAGAATGGTCTGTATTGTTTGTGACGTCGTCTAGTAGTGCTTGTACCTCGGCTGACAGGAACGCGCGCGCATAGTTATCCGCTGAGTCTTTATCCCATATGTATTGTTTAGCCGTGTCTGTTTGTGCCGTGTAGGTGCTGGGGGTTTGTGCTATGTTGCTATCGCGCTTGTTTGTGTTCTTCAACGTCGCGTATATCCCGAGTTCTACCGGGCAGTGGCCGGAGTACGGTGTTAGGTCTTTAAAGCTGAGGTGCAATGAGAAAAATCCGCCCAGCGCGTGTTTTTAAAAGACTGTACAGGGCCCAGCCTAAGTGGGTCAAATCGGTTCGTAACTCAGTTGACGGAGTTGGCAACTGCGTATCCCGAGCTTGCAAAACTCTCGGAAAACGACAGACCACTTCCTGTTGCACGGAAATCATCGCGATTAGCAGATCGGACAACAGCAGACGATTCTGTGACACTTTGAATCTGACCGACAGCCACGGATTTTACGCGCTGGGGACTATGATGGCAGAATGTACGGCTGTACATGCTGTAAGTATGACTCCTGACACTTTGTAGTTGTGAACGAATTTTTTTCAACACGTACCTCCAGTCCAATATAGGCTAATATAAATAAATAAAGAAGCATTGTGATGTACAACCAACACAGTAAATTGGATGAGAGAGAGAGAGAGAGAGAGAGAGAGAGAGAGAGAGAGAGAGAGAGAGAGAGAGAGAGAGAGAGAGAGAGAGAGAGAGAGAGAGAGAGAGAGAGAGAGAGAGAGAATCGACTGTTTACATAGATGCCAAAAGATACAAGGTCGCCATGGGTCAAGCTGATTTTTAGTAGCTGCCCTTCGTATGGAGAAAAAAAAATTGCTGTAGGCCACTCCAGATGAAAAGATATAACAACAAACACAAAACGACAAATAACCCCTCCTTTCTCACCCTTCCGATATCAAATAAAGCTTCAGGCTGTGCTGTGTAACTTACGGATAGCTCGGCCTGGTCCATATCCAGTGTGCGTCCAGGCAAGACACAAATGGCCTGCTCTGTCCGTCGGGTGGTCGAGTGTCGTCTGCTACTGTTGATATCAGTAAAAAATATCGCTGGTTTAGATCAGTGATCGCGGTGCTTACTCGCTGCGATACAGGAAGTGGCCTGTCTTTTTCACGGGAGTTTTGCCAGCACGACAAACGCAGTTGAAAACTCAGTCAACTGAGTCAGTTGCAAACCGGTTTGCCGAAGTTAGCCGAACGTTCACGAAGAGGGCCCTCGCTGGGTCCTGCAAAGTTTTTTTAAAACACGTGCGGGGCGGAGTTTTTTGACTGTTTCTCAGCTTTAACAGTAAGCTTCACTACGTCCACCGAGAGCTGCTGGCTGCAGACAAAATAGTCAACAACGCTGCTCCCCTGTGGCGTGTGACATGTGAATTTACCTGTCAAGTCGCCAAGGGTCCGGCCGTTTAGGATGAAGAGGTTGTTATCCAGACATATATTCGTTAGCCGTCTGCCGTACTTGTGGACTGTGGCGTCCATGGATGTTCTGGCATGTATGTTATCGAACTGGTAGTGTTCCGGCAGATGGTTTTGGTTTCCTACGCTGTCTAGGTGGATGAAGTCGGCATGCGAACCTGTGCTGGCGTTAAAATCTCCGCAGATTATAATGTTGCCGGATGACGAGAAGTAATCAATATCCTGCTGTAGTTTATCCCGGATACCCGCGGTATGGTCTCTGCCGTATGTGAAGTTTTCGGGGGGGATGTATACACTGCCGATGTATAGTGTCTCGCGTGTTTCGTCCGTTTTAATTTGGAGCCAAACAATGTCGCTGTTGCTACAGGGCAGGCATTTGACGCTCTCTCGAAGGCTTTCTTTGATCAGTACTAGTATGCCGCCCGAGGCTTTGTGTGATCTTCCCCTCTTTTGTCTGTGGAATGATATAGCGCTCGAGAATCCCGGAACGGACGTTTCACAACTATCGTCTTGGTGGGTTTCTTGTAGGAATATTATGTCATATCTTTCAAGTCGTCTGGTTACTTCGGGTTCTACGAGTTTGTTTATTCTTAGTCCGTCTATTGTCTCCTTTAGCCTCTTGAAGTTCCATGACAGAATCTGAAGGTACTTTATTGTCATATATCCTATGCAGCATACAGTGCATCTACAAGTAATCGAAGGGTTACAAAGCATAACATTCTCGTAGTAGCTTACAAAACGAGTCACAGAGACATCCGTAGAATATGGTATGAAATTAAGTAATAGATGTGGGTTACGATGGGTAAGTGTAAACATTGGTAATATGCAAGGTAAACAAAGATATTCGCTGTAGTGGCTTACCTTTATATAATGATCATACTTCTCAGTAGGTTAGTAAGCATTAGTAAGTTAGTATATCAAAATAAAATGGTAGCGGTAAACAACGTGAGATGGAGTATGAATCTATACAGACCTGACAGGTAGGTTGTCTATCGCCTGTAGAACAGGCGCCAAGCTAATCTGGCACTACCCTTGAATTATCATGGTCGACTCATCTCCTACTTTCGGGCGTCGGGGCTGAATGGGTTAACTAATCTGTTAGCAATTACATTTAGGGTTGAAACAGCATATTACTTGGCATGATCTACCATAGATTTAAATTTGTTGAAAACCGTGACAGCAACACAAAATAGATGAATGTACCACTTGGTTTTGACATTCAGTGAATTTGTGGCTGATGGGCTGCAGTTATCTGCATTCAGTGAATCATGTACTACAATAATATAAAGTGTTCAGCTTGACTATGTTTCTCACTGGGAGCGCATAAGTACTTTCAGTAGCCATGCGTTTGCCATTTAGTTACAATACAATACAATACAATACAATACAATAATACTTTATTAATCCCTCACGGGGAAATTCACTGTCTGCCCATACAACACATGGCCTCATCAATCACTCATTAAAAAAAAAATCACACTCAAAGAAAACACTCAATTAAAGAAATGAACTTAACAGACATTGTTACCTTTGAATAACAATAGTAACAATAATAGTAATAATACTGAGAGGGCTAGACAGACCTCATTACATGTGGTGAAGTCTTCAAAATATCTTGGGAGTGTAGACAAGAAGTTACAGAGTTTACCTACACTGTGTTTTCCTTAAGCCAAGTAGACTGTATAATATATTAGTGTTCCATTTCTTTTAGCGTTACATTTTTATGCATTTTATGCAAATTTGAACCTATTTCTGTGTTTAATATTCTTTTATTTCTTTATTTAAATAAACATTCTTAACATATGGCTTTTTAGTAATTTGGTCTTTAGCTTATATGCACATTTCAAAACAAATAAATGAATATTCCATAGTTTAAAAAAGATCTTTGTACAGACTTTTGTTGTTAACGTGCCAATGGATTTATTATTCAAAACGGATCATTTTGTGGAGAAAGCTTAAACTTGGTTCGGTATGCGAACAAAATAGTATCGGAGTGTGCTTGTCACGGTCCGCCTGATCAGAGCGAGCCAAAGATAGGTGTGGTTTGGAAGTGATCAGAAACAGTTGAAAACAGCCGAAGATAGCACTATGTAAGTGTCTTTGCAACAACAACAAAAATCACCATATCAGTCGCGGATGGCCTTAGTTGCCTGCTCGGCGTTAAACCCAAATAACTAACTCACCATACCGGTCGTGGTTTATTCCTGGTGGCCGCTGCAGTAGCCAGGTTGGTCTAGTCTCCAGGCACCAAAACGTGAGATGGCACCTCTTCCCCTCCACCCCCACCTCCTTTTTTGTTGTTGTCCTTCCACTTGACCAGTGGTCAGCTATTGACAGAGCAGTCCTGATAGATAGACAGAGCCCAAAAACTCACATGACATTAGTAATACCCTTGTGAGTGCATGCATTGGCACTTTTGTCATCCGTAAAGACATCCAGACCAAAAAGCTGACCGTGTAAAATGCAGAGAATAACCAAATGAAGAAGAAGCACCCTTAGAAAAGACAGTAACACAATTGTGGTGTTACTGTATTTTCTAAGTGTTTTTCTTCTTCATTGGGTTATTCACTGTACAGGTGGCTGGATGCACAAGAGAGTTAAACTTTGAAACTTTATTTTGTAAGAAAGAAGACTGTATAGACCATGAGCCAAAGTCGAAACGGTACCATTTTGGCAAGCAAATTCTGATATAGTTCTTTGGTGTGCTCACTGTCCATATATGTAAAAAAAAAAAAAAAATCTATAGGATACTTCTAGATCAAGTATCTTCTTGTCTGTCTTCATATGAATCTCTCTTAACTCAATCGCGGCCAGCTACATCCGGAAGTGCAGCATAAGCCGCCCATCCAGATGCGGCTGGCTGCGAATGAGTGAAACCCCACACGTTGCTGTACAGATGCAGATTTCAAGTCCTGCTGCATCATCATTTATCAAAGACAGTGATACACATATGTTGACGTCAGTGTTAATTTTCTATTGAAACAGCATATGTAGGTATTTGTGAATCTAAAATATAAGTCCATTTTTAGTTCCATATCCTGCCAATGAACTCCCGCCCCTCCCCCAACCCACAAAAAGCTTAAACTTGTCACAAAATTTAGCGTATTATTTTAATCACTGAATGTACCCTTTTGCTTTCATTTCAATTTTTGTTGGGATTTAACTTGTGGTAGCGCAGTATATATATCTGATACACCATGTGTTATTTGTCTGTTTGTTCATCTGTCGGCCCAGTTGTCTGTCACTTCTTGCTGTCCCGCTATATGTTTATAATAAATACAAACAAGAAATTGTACTTGAAGATAAGTCCAAACTTGGCACAATGGTGGTTGTAGTAAGACTACACAAAAGTATTTTTGATGCTCTTGTATAAGGTCAAGCTCGCATAGATAAATCACAGAGGAAAGAATGGTCATTTTTATGGCAAACTTTGCACCCTCTTGCATACTATGACACGATCCGAGTGAAAAGTTTCCACAGTGTAACAATAAAAGACAGATCCCACCTAGGTATAGAAAATCCTGCCTTTCATGGTTCAGACACCTATTAACATCTGAGCATGAAGTTGAATTTGTGTGAAGCATTTGGGGGGTGTTTTGATTGGTAGTCCCCTATTCATAGTAAAAAACTACAGGCTCCGATTTACTCATCAGGAACTGGCTTATAATTCTCATTCCTAGGTGTATGCCATGGTGTCGCATTTTATTCTGTATATCTAGATGTAGTATTTATTGTTGGTGTGGTCCATGTTATCGGTTTTTTGTCTATCGTATTGAAAATATGGTAGACTTTGAGATGGGGCTGGTCGGAGCATGTTCCGTAGCGTACAAATGATGAACATAGGCGGGCACACATCACACTACGACAGTGAAGTGACACAATAAAAATTATATCATGCCTACTATGCTAACCACGCTGTTAAATTTACATGGCGGGAAACACAGTGTGTGTGTATGTATGTAGACACGAGTATCTCCCATGCTTGTGTACGTACAGGCCTGAAACTTTAGGAAATGCTTTGATCAAGATGTATTTCAGAGAGCCTCCAAGCATATTTTAAATGAATCGATAAAGAGAAAAATCACCGCTTATATAAAGTTGACCCACACTTGAGTCCGTAGTTTACATTCTATTTACTCGAAATTTTGCATATAGCTACCTTGAAAATAGACATTGAATGAGTTTGTTATTCAGCTTTATACCTTTTCAACTTTTTTTTGTAAAAAGTAATTCGTTGCAGGGAAAAAAAATGAAAAGTAAGAATTCTCGACTCTTGAGAAGGATCAGCCTGTGATGGTGATGTAAAGGCACCAAACACGTCACGTTACACAATGTTCCTAAATTGTCACAAAGCACGAGTTGTCAGTGTTATACAATGTTTCTGAATTTACATCAAATTCATCACTGTGTGCACAGCGTTGTGGAACTAGAGATGCCATTACATGAAGCTTATAGTGACGTCATTTTGATGCTCTTGCTATTCTTTCTCTTCAGAAATTCTGTCGCTATATCAGCCCACAGAGTACATTAATGGCGGGAAGTGCCATGTGTCCATCTATTTGTGTGCGCCAGTGTCTTTTTGATCAGAGGTTGGGGGTTAGAGGTGAGGGAAATGGATCAGAAAGATAAGCTTAAAAATATTAACATAAACTCTGAATGTTCCTAAAAGAAAAACGCATGTGAGCTCCAAACAATATGGTAGACTTTGGGATGAAATCCTCATCTTGTTAATGTTCTTATGAACATAGTAGTCCAAAGTTGACGTGGCATAATTAATAAATGATTGGTTTGAAATCCTTTAAAATCCAGTTATTTTCATGTAGGGGTACACTTTTATCACTGCATCTTCTTTTCCACCATTTGTGGCTGTCAAGTTGACAGTTACTTCATGGTCCAGTTTAGCTGTCATAAGACACGCTAGGAAGCATAGACAGCCTGCGTGCATCAAAGCAGGGCATAGTTACATTGTCAAATCATTAATTTGATCCTGAATATGTGCATAATGATATATTTTTCTGCTTTCAAGATCTGGAAATGACTTAGCTTAAATCGCATATAAATGTATCTGCTGACAGTTTTACACAACTGATCCCTATGTGCTTGCTACTTGAGGTGCAAGATCATCAATAATAACTCCAAGGAGGCAGTGTTCACATACTCATGTTATCTGCTTGCATTCCAGCTATAAACTAAGCAAAAGTACTCTCTGGTGAGAAAATGGACGTTTGAAGAAAATCAGTTGATCCTCATCTGAGTATGTAATCTTTTGGTTGCGATCACTTGATATTTTGCATTTAAATATACAACTATAGCTATAATTTTAGAATGAATGTTGTCTAACTGGCTGTGTGAGCTGGGGTTTGACACAGACACTACAAGATCTATATTATTTTGTTAGACATCATTCATTGCATTTTAAGTATGGAAGAATAAGTTTTTTAGGTGATTTTCATACTTCAAATATTTTACACACAACTGGACTTCAGTATTCCGCTAGAATGGGGAAAAACATCAGACACTGCTTGGGTACAATCTGTCAGGTATAAAATGAAAAGATTGCTTTTGTTTTAAAGAGTTTGAAAGACTGTCTGCTATTTTTAACCTTTTGCCACTGTAGTCTGCCAGCTAGGTTTTTCCCCCTGAGCGTATGCCTTACTTTGGCTCACTTCCCTGCTACCGTAGTAATTTTGACACATTTCATTGGCCTTGTCTGTTGTAAAACTCTTATCATACCCCAACATATTTGGTATCAGTGGAAAAAGCAATTCAAGGTGAACTCGTAGACACTATGCTGAAGAAAATATTTTGTAATGTTAAGATTTTACAGGTGTATAAAGAAGATGGGGTAAGAAGCCAAAAATTAAAAAAAAAAACAGTTTCACACTGGGTTCTGAAAACATGCAGTTAGTGTATTAGTTAGCCAGAGTGTGAAAATTACAACTCTCCTAGCATTCCAGAGACATATTCTAGTGTGTCACCAGTAAATAATCCAGAAAGAAAGGCACAACAGAAAAGTTTCTTCACACATAAAAGTTTTTACACCAAAATCCGCCATATTTTTCGCACATGGGGACGTTTTGTATTAGAGCTTCTGATTCGTTGGTTTCAGCCAATACAAACAAGAAAAGTCACTCTACAAGTAAAGAAATGAGTGCTTGACATATTATAGTAGGTTGCTTCCCTTAGACCATACTGCCGGTATTGTCTGTTATACTGGTATCCAGCACACAGATGTGTGCGCCTCGTCGGCAATGGGAAACAAGGCCAGCGCACATATGTGTGTGTCCCGTCGGCAACGGAGCTTTGCTTAGGGCACACATATGTGTGTTCCGTCGTCAAAAGGTTAAAATATTTGCCAAAAATGTGGTACGTGGCCATTGCAAATGCACTTTACCTGATATCAAGAGATATTTGGAAAACGCCATGAAAATACACATCAGTTTTTGCTGTACAGACTTTTAATAGCAGACTTATGGTGTGAGACATAACTCAGTGTGTCATAAGTTTCTTTGTTTCCTTGCTTCTTCAGACATATAATACACATAGATCTCACCAGGCTTACTCATTTTCAGCAAGGAAATGCAAAATAAATAGTTCTGAGATGGGTTCGAGTAACAGACCGGTATGTGAAGTTTATACCATGTGTTGCCTTCTGCTTACTATTTTTATGACCTGAAATGTGAATGAAAGAGCCTTCAAAGTGGACTCCGCAATATGTTTATGTCTAACACCTCTAAACTTACAAATTTGCTTATTGTGCCAACAATTTCAACAATCATCTCCTCTGTCAATGAAGAAATTCATGAGAAACCCATCCTGTAACTTATTTCTACTTTGAATTTCCTTCAGATCATCAAAACACCTGTGCCTTTGCAAGATGCCACCTCTGCTTTCTATTACTAGTGACAGAAATAGTCTATACCTGATATCAGACACAAATTTTAATGTTGAAACTGTCTTTTTGAGTGTCGTTGTGAGGGGGTTTGTGGTGGCTCCAATGACATGTTTTTTTTCTTGTTATGTTTCAGTGTTGCTTTCCCCCACTGAGAGCTCACTGCAGCTGACAGAGGCAGGGCGCAGGACACGGATCCTACCTGTCCGATGTGAGGCGATATGAGAACCGTGGTGTCCAGAGACAAACAATTGCGCTCTCTTAAATGCGAGGGCTGATGTCTCCTTATGTAACTATGTTACTTTTGACTAGCGACTCAGGGTGTTGAGTGAGAGAGTAGAGCTGACTCACTCTTGTGAGTCTTACTTTTGCTTCTCTTACACTGGGACTCGGGCCCCCGCACCCTCCCTGCACTCTGTCAAATAGTTGCTGGAAATCTGAATGATTGCACACCCGAAAGCCACCTCACTGATTCCATTAAAACTTTACCTCCATTCTGAAATTGTTAGGGTGATGAAATGTCTGCATGGTATGCATTTTACATAGGTAGGCCATTATAGGGCTAGCTGATTTCAAGGCGTTGTAAGAAAAAGCGCCCAGGTGATTGCACCAACCTCATGCTGATTCACATGGGACAGACTGGTGATGTGCACATTTTAGCTTTCCAGAGATGGTGCACTTTTTCAAAATTATGTCTTTAGATACCTTTCTGGTTATTTTTTTTAAGTATTTTTTTTTCCTATTGGAAATTGTTTTTGATATCAACATGTTTCTATTTCTATTGTATAAACACAGTACTGTCAGGTTTGGAATGCAATGCCTGAATGTTATTGATTGCTTTGAGGCTGGATTAGAAAATGGAGAAGTGTACAGAATGTTCTTGTGGGCGGCATCCCGTCACACTTTTTTTTTCCACATTGGCAGATAATTTTTAGAAATAACTGCTAAACTGACACTGCTGTATCCATGTATCAATGTACAGTATGTCATGTAGATTAAGCATACCACAGGCAATAAGTCCAAATATTGGGACCCCTCACCTCCTCCTGGAGGCGATGGTCTTGTTTCTGTTGGCAGATTTCAAAGGCATTGGATACTCACACTGCCTCCCTGGAGGCATTATGCTTTTTTCTGTTGACAGATTTCAAGGGCAGTCAGCAAAACCAGCAAGGGGTCTGGGCAGAACCAAGGGACTTACCAGGACTTCACAAGGGACATTGGATGGACCAAGGGAGACTCCTAGGACTTCACATCTCACAGACATCAGGTGCAGAGTGTTTTTGTTTCAATATGCAAGGTTAGGGTCATTCCAAGTTGCGCATAGGGATCCTTTAACTCTGGCTATTTGGTCTAATTATAAATGTTAAAGATTAGGGCTGGCAAGGTTAAGGGGTAATTGTAAGCATATATTGCCTTTTCAGATCACTTTTGTGGCATCCCAGTGGATGGTGTAAGATTTAGGGTAGTACAATTTTTAGTTTCCCTAATACTCACATTGCCTCCCTGGAGGCATACTTATCTCTGTTGCAGATTTCACGGACAGTCAGGACCACCAGGAAGGGACCCGGGCGGACAAAGGGACTTGCAAGGACATCACAAGGGACTCTGGATGGACCAAGTGAGACCACTAGGACTGGACATCTCACAGACATCAGGTGCAGAGTGTTTTTGTTTTAATTTTTAAGCCATGTTGGGGTAATCCCAAGGTGTGCATAAGGACCCTTTACCTCTGGCTTTTGGTCTAATTATGAATGTTAGAGCCTAGGGCTTGTAGGGTTAAGGGGGTAATTGCAAACAAGTATTGCCTTTTCAAATTACTTTGTACAATCCCTGTGGATGGTGTAAGATTTAGAGTAGTGACACTTTTAGTCTGCCTGATACTCACATTGCCTCCCTGGAGGCATTATACTAATTTCTGTTGCAGATTTCAGGAACAGTCAGGACCAACAGCAAAGGATCCTGGTGGACCAAGGGACTTGCCAGGACATACAAGTTAGTTATTGGGGTTTAACGCCGAGCAGGCGACCAAGGCCATCTCACGGCGGCAGGACATACAAAGGACTCTGGACGGACCAAGGGAGACTGCTATGACTGGACATCTCACAGACATCAGGTACAGAGTGTTTTTGTTTCAATTTTTATGCTATGCATGTTAGGGTCATCCTGAGTTGCGCATAGGGAGGAACCCTTACCTCAGGCTTTTTAGTCTAATTATGAATGTTAGAGCCCAGGGTTGGTAGGGTTAAGGGGTAATTGTAAGCAAGTATTGCCTTTGCAGATTACTTTCGTAGCATCCCAGTGGATTTTGTAAGATTTAGGGTACTGACACTTTTAGTCTGCATGATAAGCACATTGTCTCCCTGGAGGCATTATACTAATTTCTGTTGCAGATTTCAGGAACAGTCAGGACCAACAGCAAAGGATCCTGGTGGACCAAGGGACTTGCCAGGACATACAAGTTAGTTATTGGGGTTTAACGCCGAGCAGGCGACCAAGGCCATCTCACGGCGGCAGGACATACAAAGGACTCTGGACGGACCAAGGGAGACTGCTATGACTGGACATCTCACAGACATCAGGTACAGAGTGTTTTTGTTTCAATTTTTATGCTATGCATGTTAGGGTCATCCTGAGTTGCGCATAGGGAGGAACCCTTACCTCAGGCTTTTTAGTCTAATTATGAATGTTAGAGCCCAGGGTTGGTAGGGTTAAGGGGTAATTGTAAGCAAGTATTGCCTTTGCAGATTACTTTCGTAGCATCCCAGTGGATTTTGTAAGATTTAGGGTACTGACACTTTTAGTCTGCATGATAAGCACATTGTCTCCCTGGAGGCATTATACTAATTTCTGTTGCAGATTTCAGGAACAGTCAGGACCAACAGCAAAGGATCCTGGTGGACCAAGGGACTTGCCAGGACATACAAAGGACTCTGGACGGACCAAGGGAGACTGCTATGACTGGACATCTCACAGACATCAGGTACAGAATGTTTGTGTTTCAATTTTTATGCTATGCAGGTTAGGGTCATCCTGAGTTGCGCATAGGGAGGAACCCTTACCTCGGGCTTTTTAGTCTAATTATGAATGTTAGAGCCCAGGGTTGGTAGGGTTAAGGGGTAATTGTAAGCAAGTATTGCCTTTGCAGATTACTTTCGTAGCATCCCAGTGGATTTTGTAAGATTTAGGGTACTGACACTTTTAGTCTGCCTGATAAGCACATTGCCTCCCTGGAGGCATTATACTTCTTTTTGTTTCCGATTTCAGTGAGAGTCAGGACCAATAACAATGGATCTGGGTGGACTAAGGGACTTGCCAAGACATCACAAGAGACTCTGGATGGACCAAGTAAGACTGCTAGGACAGACATCAGGTGCAGAGTGTATTTGTTTAAATTCTTAAGCCAGGTTAGGGTCATCCCAAGTTGCGCATAGGGACCCCTTTACCTTTGGCATTTTGGTCTAATTGTAAATGTTAACACTTAGGGCTGGTAGGTTTAAGTGGTAATTGTAAGCAAGTATTGCCTTTTCATATCACTTTTGTAGCGCCCCAATTGATTGTGTAAGATATAGGGTAGCACGCTTTTAGTTTGCCTGATACTCACATTGCCTCCCTGGAGGCATTATACTTCTTTTTGTTGCAGATTTCAGGAACAGTCAAGACAAACAGCAAAGGATCCTGGTGGACCAAGGGACTTGGCAGGACATCACAAGGGACTCTGGGTGAACCAAGGGAGACTGCTACAAATAGACATCTCACAGACATCAGGTGCAGAGTGTTTTTGTTTCAATTTTTAAGCCAAGCAGGTTAGGGTCATCCCAAGTTGTGCATAGGGACCCCTTACCTAGGGCATTTTAGTCTAATTATGAATGCTAGAGCCTAGGGCTCGTAGGGTTAATGGGTAATTGTAAGCAAGTATTGCCTTTGCAAATTACTTTCGTAGTATCCCAGTAGATTTTGTAAGATTTAGGGTAGTGACACTTTTACTCTGCCTGATACATTGCCTCCCTGGAGGCAATATACGTATTTCTGTTGCAGATTTCAGGGACAGTCAGGACCACTAACAATGGATCTGGGTGGACTGAGGGACTTGCCAGGACATCACAAGAGACTCTGGACAGACCAAGAGAGACTGCTAGGACAGACATCAGGTGCAGAGTGTATTTGTTTCAATTCTTAAATCAGGTTAGGGTCATCCCAAGTTGCGAATAGGGAACCCTTTACCTTTGGCTTTTTGGTCTAATTGTAAATGTTAAAGCTTAGGGCTGGAAGGGTTTAAGTGGTAACTGTAAGCAAGTACTACATTTTCAGACCACTTTTGTAGCATCCTTATGGATGGTGTAAGATTTAGGGTAGTGACACTTTTAGTCTGCCTGATACTCACATTGCCTCAGTAAAGTCATTATACTACTTTCCGTTGTAGATTTCAGGGACAGTCAGGACCACCTGCAAGGGATTCGGGCAAACCAAGGGACTTTCCACGGCACCACAGTGGACTCTGGAAGGACCAAGGGAGACTGCTACAACTGGACATCTCACAGGCATCAGGTGCAGAGTGTTTGTTTCTTCAAAAACATTACCGATGACATGACTGAATGGAAGTGTCTACTACTTACTCATTCTAGCCTAAGAGCCAGTTGTGTTAAGACACAACCCGGGAGGCACTCGGGGAACCCCGAGGGGACCAAGAGTTGTCTCCCTATACCCACCACCCGGAAGCCGGGAACCCATAATCCCCCAGTCTAGTCTACTTAGGCGCACGATTCGGTCGTCTTGCGCTCGGCTCTAGCCTACGGACTTTGGTTTTCGACCGTTCTCGGGTTCGGACTTGCTGTTGGAATGAAGAGCGGGAGATAGGATCGTTTCGTCGGCCCTGCCTGTGCTGCTGCGTGGTGTTCTCGTCCCCACTGCTGGGCGCCTGCGCTTCGGCCTCTGGTGAGCTGTCCGGTGATCTTCGCCGGTCGTGCCAGGCGGGTTTTTGGACGTCTCCCCCCGTTCCCCTTCGGCGGAGAGGTAAGGTAGCGGGATTGACCCTCGGCTGGTTCCCGGGCTGGGCACTGGTTGTGCAGGTACGAAGTTTTTCGTCTTCTTCTCACTGTAATTGCGCCCCCACTCACCTTCGGTGAATCGTAGAGAAGTTTCCTACGCTTTTGTACCTTGGGTGTGGAGATTTCTTTTACTCCGTGGCCTGATTAGCGGAGTGGCACAGCTTGAGTCACGCCTTGTCATCGCGTGGTTTGTTCGGGACCAGCGCCTGTTCTGTTTTCGCTCACGGGTGATGGATTTAAGCGCACACTCGCATACGCAGGCATACGCGGTAGACAAGTGCTCACGTACCTTAGAGAGTGGATATACGTTCCGGCGGGCAGCTGGGGGGTTTACGCTCCTTGGCTGGGCGGGCCCCTCGTGGCATGTCCACATAAAGTGGTGATTTTCTGCCCCAGATGTTTTTCTTGTCTTGATTGTCATTGCGTATTGAGTTGTACAGCATGCGGCCGGTGTTGGTTTTTTTTTCCACACACGGTCACCCTTAGTAATAATGTTTGGGGGCCTGACTCCTTTTGTCACAGGGGTTGGTACATATGTTGTTGCTCACCTTAGCACTTGACGGCGGTGAATCTACCTCGTTACTGCACTGCTAGATTGCAGTCGTGCAGTTTGGTACCTCGCTTCCGTCATGACGTATTCGTCTTTTGTGTACATATGTTGTTCCCTCGCCTTAGCGCTTGGCGGCAGTGGGCCTGCTTGCTTACTGCACGGCTAGTTGTCGGCATGCAGTTTGCAGACCTGTTTACCCAAGAATACACTTTTTGGAGAAACTGACAACTCACTGGCTTGGGAATAATTACACATGTGAGGTCCAAAGTACACAATTAGTCAGTTGAAAGTACACTGACTACACCCAGGGGGTAAACAGGTCTGAGTTTGGTACCTCGCTTCTGTCATGACATGTTTGACTTTTGCTACATATGTTGGTTGCTCACCTTAGTGCTTGAGGGCAGTGAGTCTACCTTCTTGCTGCACTGCTGGCGTGCAGGCTTGACAGTCTGTTACCCCGCTTGGTGCTTGTGTGTTTTGTTGTTACGAAGGCTACCTTTCGTGGCTTAGTCCCACAGGACTCGCCCGCAGGCCTTCGGGTGTTATCTGTTGCAGGGATGCGCTACCCATTCACACAGATGACAGTGGCTAGTTCAGCCCCCAGGGGTCTTTCGCCACTGCACCGGATGCCCCGCCGACCATGCTTGCTTTGCAAGCGATCGGCACCGGTTTAGGCGCCTTCCAGACACTGCGGGTTTCCGCACGACAACGGACTGCCCTGGGAGAGAAGCCACACCGGATGTCGCGACTAGTGCGCGAGCATGGATCGTGGAGGCCGCTGCCAGGGGGAGCGCACGGGAACAGCCTCTGGCAAGGCCCGCTCGGAAAGACAATTACGCACACGTCCGACGTCTTAGGACGTTGCAGTACACTACCACCTTGAGAGGACAAGCAGCTTCTCGGCTGTAAGCCCCAGCCCGGCTGCTACTGGTAGGTGTGTTCTTCATGTCCAGGCAGCGCCCATTGGGACTAGGCCTGTCTTCCGACACGGGAGGTGCCTCCTTCCACATTGGGATGATTGCGTCACCTGGCCTCAGCAGCGCGGATGGCAGCATTGAAGCGTCTGCAGGCGGGAGCGACCTAGGCTGTTGGTGCTTGAAGGATCCCGTTCCGCCCCGATGAAGAGGGGCATGCCGATGTCCTTCACGCAAGGCAGATGTTCCGGTGGCCGTCGGACAACCACTGGGTCGGGTCTCCTATGCGCAGGATGTGGATACGCCTTCCAACGTATCCTTGGCACCGGTCGCTTGAGACCAGGACGTCCCTGTGGGAATCCCCACACCGGATTCAGTGGACTAGTGCACGAAGTGGGCCTGGATCGATGAGGCCGCTTCCAGGAGGGAGCGCGCCCGGACTAAGACTTCCAAGAAGCCATGTCCACTATCTGCCCCACTTGTCTCCAAGAAGCCCGCGGGATCCCGCTGGGGGTCCCCCTTACCGGCAAGAAAGCCCGCCTCCCTCGGAGCCCGGCTCAGAGACATTCACGTGCACGTCCAGTAAGAATGCTCGTCTCCAAGGAAGCGGAGACTACTATCAACACAGTTCCGGGACACCTCTCGTCCCGCTCGCTCTGCGCGGCGCCAGAGTAGGGACCACTATCGGACTGCTGAGGACATGCAAGCTATGCGGAGGCTTCCAGTGGCCGTCGGATAACCATACAGTCTGTCTCCTGTGCGCTGGGTGTGCTTCCGACCACTCTTGTAACGTCTGTGCTCCCTGGCCGGAGCTGCGATGGTCTAATCTCTGGAACTTTAGAGGAGGGAGACTCCTACCCTCTCGGGTACTTGAAGATTGCCGAGACGCCTTCCGCTGTGCCCCCGGCACCGGACGTGCGAGACCAGCTGGATCCGACACAGAAAACGCCACTGAGTAATCGAGGGATTAGTGCAGTGTGGGAGTTCGACCGTCAAGACCGCCTCCGTTAGAGAGCGCGCCCGGATACAGCTGGTGGAAAGAACCCGCCTCTCCCAAGAGCCTGGTTTGGTGGGACGCTCGTGGCGTCCCTCCTCCACCGTCGTTCCCCACTCGTCTCTGAAGAAGCCGCCGGGATCCCGCTGGGGGTCCCCTGGCCGGCAAGAAACCCGCCTCTCCCAAGAGCCTGGTTCACAGAGACATTCACGCACTCGTCCGGAACCTCCTGGTTGTGAAGAGCGTAGACACAGGGATTCTACTCGACGTTATCACTCTCCCTCGCAAGATCATAAGAGGACCTTCCCGCTCGGGTGCTTGGAGTTGCCCAAGACGCCTTCCGCTGTGCCCCCGGCACCGGACGCGCGAAACCAACTTGATCCGACACAGAAGACGCCACTTGAGTATTCAACGGATTAGTGCACAGAAACCCGCCTCTCCCAAGAGCCTGGTTCGTTCCCCACTCATCTCTGGCCGCAGGGATCCCCTTGCCGGCAAGCAATCCGTCTCTCCCAGGAGCCTGGTTCACAGAGACTTACACGCACTCGTCCGGATCCTCCTGTTCGCGAGGATCATAGGCGCTGGGATTCTACTCACCGTTATCGCTCTGCTTCGCAAGATCGTAGGAGGACCTTCTCCACTCATCGTTCGACGGATCAGGACTCCCTCGACTGGTTTCGCCTTCTTCGCGTTCCTCATCTCGTTCGGACTCCCGTTCGTCCCGTTCCTCTTCCCATCGACCGGCCACTTCCCCTTCCCTCGTCCTCTCCGTTCCGTTCCTCCTCGTCGCAGCCGTTCTCCTCGTCGGAACCCGCCTTCGGCAAACGGGAGAACCTCGCCGCGTCGCTCCGTCTTCGCTCTCCCCTTCGGAGGGAGTCTTCGACCTGCGGTTCGCCGTCAGCGGGATTCCCTCCCTCGGAGCCCTCCTCGGTCGCCGGTTCCAGACAGCGGGACTTTGACACCCTGAGTTTGACGGCTGACGACCCCTCGGACTGGTGGCTCGGACGTCTCAGCCGTTTCTCCTCTTCCTCTTCTTCGGCTTCCAGTGCTGCGGTTCCATCAGACCTGTTCTTCTGCGCGGATGGACACTCGGCCGGCGCTGGACGGGACATCCAAGCTCATCGCCGCCGCCCGGCTGCGGAAGTTGCCCGGCATCGCCCCTTGACTCACCGGGGGTTCTCATCCATCGTGGACACTGGGGAACCAAGGCACAGCCCCTTCTCCCTGACGTCTAACCATCTCGACAACTCTCGTTGGGCACCCGGGGGGTGCCGTACTTCGGACAGGTGGTACCGCTTGGCTGTGCTCGGGGTGGAGGCCTAGCCACTACACGGAGTCGAATCTACTCACCTTAGTCGTCTCTAAGCCCGGCTGCTCAAGCTACGCTTCCTACTTCCGTGATTCTTCTCGAGGTCCAACCCTCCGACCTTCGGACTTCGCGGACAAGAGCGTGCTTAGCTTGGATCTGACGCGGACTACTAGGCCTGCTTCTTCTGCTCGTGGGGGGAAGGATAGGTCTCAGGAGCTTCTCCTCTTCGGCTACGCGACAGCGGAGGTGTACTTCCAGGATCAGGGCAGCTGGCGATCCTCCGACCAGTGCATACCCCCTACCCTGGTGCTTGGGGAAAGAACTTCATCTCCCTCCGTGCGTGACGCTACCTGGACCGACGGTAGATCTGGGCCAGTCTTCCCCGGTGGGACCAGTGGCTACACACGGAATACACCAGGACACCTTCGGAGGATCGGCGCATGAGACCAGGATGATCCTACGTTTTCAGTGGACTGGGGCACAGGATGGGGCCTTGACCGAGGCCGCTACCCGGACGGAGCGAGCCCGGACACAGCTTTTGAGAAGCAGAGAACTCGCCTCACAGAGCCCAGTTCAGAGAGTCGCGCTTGGTGACGTCCCACGTACAATCTCGGTACCCACTCGTCTCCAAGTAAGCCGCCGGGATCCTGCTGGGGGTCCACTTGCCGGCGGGAACCCGCCTCTCCTCAGAGCCCGGGTCGGAGAGACTTACACGCGCTCGTCCGGAGCCTCCTGTCGACTCCTTTCGGGAGGAGTCATCGAATGCTACGTCTTGCCCTTGCAGCCATACGGCGCCTGAGGGATGTTGCCGTGGTGGATTGGTTAACGAGCTTCAGGAGCTACGCCTCACCCTGTCTGCCTACAGTTCGAGGGAACAATTACGTACAGCTCCTCTCGGACCATACCTTACCTGGACCGCCGCGCCTTGGTCCACAGGTTCACCTTGCGCCCGCTTACGGGGCGCTATTCCACCAGGAGACCACGTAGCAAATCCCTGTACAAGCCTCACGGGTGCCTACGACATAGCCGTTCGCTTCGGACGCGCTCGCCTCTTTGCCGGTTCCGGCAGCACTGACGCTACATGCCGGACGTTCTTCCTGGTTAAGCTCAGTCATACGTTCTGAATTACAGGACCCCTCCCTCAGGGAGGTTAGAGGCTACAGGTACGTTATCAAGGCACTTGCAGGGCCACGAACGTCACATTCGTCAGGGACTGTACTGTCTTGCACTTCGTGGCTACTGGAGGCTGGCGGGCAGGATGACTTCGCCCGCCTCGATTGCAGAGCTCTGCCAGGCCAGAGAGACTCCTCACTCTGGTGGAGGCCTTTTTGCGGGGGGCACAACTCCCTCCTGGCGCCTCAGCGCCGTAGGTATTCACCTACCTAGGGTCGTCGGGAGTTTGCGTTAGGGAGGACGGCCCTTGGGCCCTAAGGTGTGCTGGAGCGCGGCACCCACCTCCTGTTCGCAATTCTTCCATTCAGTCATGTCATCGGTAATGTTTTTGAAGAAACAAATTCATTTTTCTTTAAAAGGTATTTTTTCGAAAAATACTTACCGATGACATGACTCAAACGACCCTCCCACCTGCCCCGCTTGCCGCTCGTGCGCCAAGTATCCTGACTGAGGGATTATGGGTACCCGGCTTCCGGGTGGTGGGTATAGGGAGACAACTCTTGGTCCCCTCGGGGTTCCCCGAGTGCCTCCCGGGTTGTGTCTTAACACAACTGGCTCTTAGGCTAGAATGAGTAAGTAGTAGACACTTCCATTCAGTCATGTCATCGGTAAGTATTTTTCAAAAAAATACCTTTTAAAGAAAAATGAATTTTTGTTTTAATTTTTAAGCCAGGTTAGGGTCATCCTGAGTTGCGCATAAGGCCCCTTTACCTCTGGCTTTTTAATCTAATTATGAATGTTAGAGCCTATGGCTGGTAGGGTTAATGGGTAATTGTAAGCAAGTATTGCCTTTTCAAATCACGTTTGTAACATCCCAGTGTATGGTGTAAGATCTAGGCTAGTGACACTTTTAGTCTGCCTGATACTCACATTGCCTCCCTGGGGGCATTATACGTCTTTCTGCTGAAGATTTCAGGTACAGTCCGGACCACCAGCAAGTAATCCAGGTGGACCAAGAGCTTTGCGAGGACATCACAAGGGACACTGGATGGACTAAATGAGACTGCTAGGACAGACATCAGGTGCAGAGTGTTTCTGTTTTAATTTTTAAGCCAGGTTAGGGTCATCCCGAGTTGTGCATAGGGACCCCTTAACTCTGGCTTTTTTTCTAATTATAAATGTTAGAGCCTAGAACCGGAAGGTTTAAAGGGTAATTGTAAGCAAGTATTGATGTTTCAAATCACTTTTGTAGCATCCTTGTGGATGGTGTAAGATTTAGGGTAGTGACATTTTTAGTCTGCCGGATATTCATATTGCCTCCCTGGAGGCATTATACTTCTTTCTGTTTGTGATGAAGCTCTATGCTTGTGCATAGTGCTCGCACAGTAGGATTAGTACGGTACGGGTTTTGTTGACGGTTTGTTTGTGCCGATAGTCCGTGTGGCACTAGACACACGTGGAAATCTGTAAGACATGGTTAGCACGGGATTTTTGTGAGTTCTAGGCGGAAGCTGTGACTTGTCAGAGGTCTAGATCGGTAGTGCGGGCTGTCTTGTCATATTGAACGGTTGTGTTTGAGTTACCTAGCCTGCATTCCAAGACTCTGAAGCCTAGATTTCAGGTATGTTTCTATAAACGTAGTATTGATAGTTGTTTAGTTAAAGACAGTATGCGTGGTAAGATTAATGTGGTTATATAGCGGTGTTCCGGTTTGATTTAGTTATAGTATGTTTAGAATTCAGGGAAGTAACCGGTGTTTTTGTATACAGTTGTTTACCGAGTTAGATGACTAAAGGAATATGAAGTGTGTATGTCTAAGCCGCTATGAAGATAGTA